>JACGWL010000725.1:0-76881 GCA_034509725.1 Sesamum angolense
TGGTTTAATTTGTTGATCAAAAAATAATATGGTAACCCAATATTAATTTTATTCAATAATTATGCTTATTTTTTATAAAAATATTATTTAAAAAAGTAATAATTTATAATATTATATATAAATAATGTTTATTATATTATATATATTATTATAATTTATAAAAGTAAAAAAATATTATTTAAAAAAATAATAATCAACCCCCCCCCACCCACCCACCCCCGACCGTTCCCCTTCCCTCCTCCCCACCCCGAGAACCCCTCCCCCCTCTTTCGCCGCCCCGGCAAAGGGGGCGGCGGCCTCCACGTCTGGGCGACGCCCTCGCTCCCTCGCCGTCGCCCTCGACGAATGGGCGACAGCCCATCGCCGTTGCCCATCCGGCGACCGGCGTCGCCTCGCTCCCATGGGCGACGGCGTCGCCCTTAACGGATGGGCGGCTGCCGTCGCCTAGGGATGAGGAGGGCGGCCACCTCCGCAGCCGCCGGCCAATTTTTTTTAAAAAATAATTTTAATTTACTTAATTAAAAATATTAATATAATTATATTTTTAGATATAAAGTTTATTTTATTATTAATAAAGTATTTATATATTATTTAAAATTTATTTAATTATATATATATATATTATATTATATAATTTTATATTATAAAGAGATAAGGGCAAAATTGTCCAAAAATATGTATTTTCAGACTCATACTTGCGGTCAACGCGAGTGTAATACACTCTCTTGCCTCAGGGGGTTTTTTAATTTTTTTTCATATCACAGGGGTGTAATTGATATTTTATTTTTCACAGGAGATTTTTTGAACATTTCTAATATCCCAGGGGGGCTTTTTGGATTTTTTTCGAATTTAGTATATCCCATTTTAATCACATTACTCTAAGTAAATGTGGCCAAAGTGTATTCGGCTACTCTCACACAACAGGACAAGAGAGTTAAACTTGCTATATGAAAATATCATCTAATTTATATTTTGAATTACTAAATATTTAAGTGGAAAGATCTGTATTTTTTTTTTTTTAAGTGGAAAGATTTGTATAACATCCTTTTAGCAATTCTACTGCCAAGTAAATATTTTCAACAAATTATTATAAATAGAGGTATTAATATTTTTGTAAAAATAAAAAGGGTTAAAATGGAGCAGAATCCTCATTAAAATATTAGTGAGTAAAGAACATTTTTTTGAAAAAAATAATGTAACATAATCTACTAAACATTAGAAACAAAAGAAGGTAGCTTGACTCCTTACGCAAAAACACTGAACTTACTTTTTAGAAGTTTACTGATAGCATAACTCTATTTATTATTTATTTATTAATTATTATTATTATATTATTATTATTATTATTATTATTATTATTATTTTATTTTTGTCAGAGAGGTTCACGTGGCAGTAATAGAGAAAAGAAATCAAAGAAAAAAAAAAGTTGACATATTCGGAACAGCAAGGTGTTGAAAAAAAAATGAATCAAAGAGAAAAATGAAGATGTTGACTTGCCAAATCGACTCGAATGTAGTAAATTACTGAAATGGCATTGACTAAATTAATTCTAGTCATGTAATAATACGGATAGGTGAGGCATAAAGTAATACTTTATCCTTACCTACCTAATTAGTGTAATATTGTATTAGTATAAATACCTCATTCATCATTGAGGAGGAGGGGAAGAAAAAAAGAAGCTTGTATTGAACTCTGTTGTAATGATATTGACTTGCACCCAAATTAATAAAATTTAGTTGATCTCATTTTTTTGTACCATAAACTTGGCATCATTTGTGGAAACAACCTGATTCGTTGAAAATGCAAAGAAGATTTGAAGCTCGAGGCACTT
The DNA here is from genome assembly GCA_034509725.1 of Sesamum angolense. Taxonomy (NCBI): domain Eukaryota; kingdom Viridiplantae; phylum Streptophyta; class Magnoliopsida; order Lamiales; family Pedaliaceae; genus Sesamum; species Sesamum angolense. Next base: position 1,832 of record JACGWL010000725.1, read on the forward strand.
AATGTCGAAACAAAGCGGTAAGGTTTTAAAAACTATTGTTAAGTTTAGTTATTATTGAACTTATTGTAAAATAATTCATCGTGATTTGTGTTGATTAAAATATATGATAATTTTAATTTCGAGTTAATGTTGTACACGGGAAACATTTTGTGATTCTAGAAGTGGAGGACATATCAAATTTGACTGTGTGGAAGAGCACAAGAATTCTATGAGAATTTAGTTAAGCTGCCGGTGAATAAAAATTTTTGAAGGAGCAAACATATATTTTAAGGGGAGTGTTAATTTCTGATTTATTTGACGTTCTTGAGTATTTTATATTTATCAGTATAGTAGTAGCAGGAATTACAATCGAGATTAACCCTCATCCCTATGCAATACACCTGTATGCGTAAACCAAGAATTGATAGTCTGATTGATTATTAATGCAAAAAGACCAGAAAACAATGTTAAAATCATGTTACTAAAGCAATATTCTCTTCTTGTTGGGCCAAATGGAAATTTATTTGCTTAAATCTTTGTACAAATGATTAGTCTTAAATTTTAAGATACTTTTCTTCATACTATACAAAAATGGGTTTGCAGTAAATTGTGATTGATGCCACGAGCCATTACCTCAATATAATTATTGGCTTGGTGCCTATTAGGTTTTTTCTCATGTCGGATGAAAACCAAACTTGAAAAGTGATTGAGCACCATTTGGGTTCAATATTACAATTAGACCCAATATTCTTATAGCAGGTTAGGAAGCCCAAATAGAAGGGGGTTGAAGACTCAAGATCGATCCAGCAAGCCAAGGCCATTCCTCGTGGCACATAATTGAATAATCAAGCTTCTTTGAGGCGCATAATACGCCCCAAAGCTAAAAATCAAGCCTTTTCTAGGCACATAATACTTCTCAGCGAAAAATCAAAGTTTTCTTATGGTGCATAATACGCCCGAAGCTAAAAGAAAACCTTCCTTAAGATACACAATGAGATGCCCGAAGATAAAATCAAGTTTTCTTAAGGAGTATAATAGAATTGCCTTAAAGCAATGAATAAATTTCTAAACTCATGAGAATTTCTCATACAAGAAATAAACATACTAGTCAAAATAGTAAGATAAATACAACATTCGATACAAAAAGCCCATGAACATTGTAGTTCAAAACTCGAAATAAAGTTAACGCTAAAATAGCGACAAAGTTCTTAATCATATAAATCTTGTATTAAAATTACTATCAAGTAACACTATCTCGACCCTCAGCAGGTGACGCTAAGCTTCAAAACCAAATTAATATTGGATCTAGTCATAGCGATCGGGCTAACTCATTTCGAAATTATTCTCAAATTTATAAGTTTCTAAAACTAACTATCGGATAAAACAAGCCTACGAAAGAGCCCATGATCCAATTGGATTCTTAAATGTTTTAAGGATATTCAAGAATTAAGAGGTTGCTGACAGAGAAAAGAAATCAAAGAAAATGAAAGGTTGACATATTTGGAAAAGGAACGTGTTCAAGAAGAAAAGGTATCAAAAGAGAAAAGAAAATATTGACTTACCAAATCGACTCGAATATACCAAATTACTGAAACAATCTTTGCGAAATTAATTCTAATCATGTAATAAGAATAGGTGAGGGATAAAGTAATATTTTACCTTGATCAGCCTAATTAGTATAATATTGTATTAGTATAAATACCCTATTCATCATTGAAAGTAGAAAAAAAAAAAAAAAAACTCGTATTGAATTCTATTGCAATGGTATTAAATTACACCCTAATTAATAAAATTAATTGATCTCATTTTTTGTACCATCAAGTAGTGTTAGTCTAACATAAAGAATGTACCCAACTTTTTCCATTAATATCTTTAGCTTTGAACTCAATTCAGAAAAATAATATATTCCTCTATATTTGATGTGGGGCTACCTCAAAATTTGGCAATATATACAAATGCCCCCAGCTCTACTTTTCACATTCGATTTGTAGAGGTCTGGCCCTATCTCTACTTGAAATCTGGTATGTACGGATTAGTGATAGTCATTCGATCATTTTTTAATTAATGGTGCGCGTAAAATCTTATAATTTGAGATATTTAAAAATTGATAAATTTAATTTATTTATCACAAGGTCTGACATAATTACGACTATCCCTTATTTTTGTAAAATTGCAAATAACTTTTTAATTTTGAAAATAATTATGAATCTCCTGAACAACAAAGTGAAATTACTACGTTACCCATAATTAATTTTTTTTCTTTTTTAATAAAATATATTAAAAAGTACGAAACGGTAAAGTCAGATTTGCCCTCAATGTTATAAAAACTCACTCTAACTGAAGTCGACGATGGAGGCATCGGGAGCAAGCGGTTGACGAGGATTTGGTTGTGGAGGAGTTTATAGTGAATGGACTTGCGAACAGGTGAATTATTTTGAGTTGATGGTTTCCATTTTCTTTTAGCTTTTTATTTTGGATTTTTCCTTTTGAAACTATATTTGTCGTATAGGAAAAAGCTCAAGAACCCTCTTATGATATTGAGAATGTTAAAAAAAAATTGAAAAAAATAACGTATCAACTACATCTTTTATGATATGAAAGAATATTCAAAAAATTCCTTTAAGACCAAATTGACTAGAGAGTTGTCTGAGTTATTTTTCATAACATAAAGATGATTGTTTGTATTTAAATTTTTATAAAAACTTTTTTTATATCATTTTCATATCACAGGGGTTAAAATAAATTTAAACTAATTAGAGCAATGACTATGAAGCTACTAATTCATATGGTATGTTGAAGTGCGTGTTTGTGGGGGCCGGGGGGAGGGGTTTGTTTGAGGCTTATCCTATTTTTTTCTTCAAATTCTTTGGTTTCTTGTACTGATAGTATTTAGTTGTAGAGACCTGTTTATGATTGGCTGAAGCTTAATTGTTTTAAAATTTTGTCTAGTTCTTTTATTGTTTTTACAGCTGTAATTAACTTGATATTTTGTTTATTGTGTTTCGTGAACGGTGCATTTTAATTATTTTTTGTCAACTACTCTCTGTGCTAAAAAAATAAGGATAAATTATAGATTGCCATCCGAACTATAGGTATTTTTACACTTTATTCACCAAACTATTTTTTGTGTCAACTCAACTTTCAAACTTTGCATTTTATTTCATTTTGCCATCTAATTCCGTTTTTCCGGCCATTTTTTCCGTCGGAATTAAAATTTTCTACACATTCTACATATTTTGCCACAAATTCTCCGATTTTTTAATGTTCTTACAAGAAAAATCATATACAAGCTATAATTTCACAACTACATTTACAAAAAAGGACAAATTTTAGCTAAAATTAAGCTAAAATTTGTAAATAGGTTTGTCAAATTTTGTCATTTCTGGTAAATGTGTCGGTGAAATTTTAACTTGGATGTAAATTTTCTTGTAAGAACATTCAAAAATTAGAGAATTTGTGGAAAATTTTGATTTCGGCTGAAAAAATAATCGAAAAAATAGAATCAGATGGCAAAGTGAAAAAAAATCGCAAAGTTTGGAAGCTGAGTTGACACAAAAAATGGTTCGATGGGTAAAGTGTAAAAAGGCCTCTAGTTCGGAGAGCAATTTGTAATTTACCCAAAAAATAAATTATTCTTATTCTTTTAGCTGGCGCAACTACTCTCTGTGCTAAACAAATAAAAATAATTATTTCATTTTAGGAATAATTATATTTATACCTCTTGGTTTATGATCTGTTTACATAAATTATTTTATTTTTTAAATAATTACACATACGCCCATCAAAATATCATTCACTTACACAAACCACCTCTTATTTTTTAAAAATTACACACAACCCTACAAATGTTAGCATCATTACACAAACTATCTCTATTTTTTGGCTGTCAGGGATAGTTTCTATAATTATACAAAAATCAGAAATAATTTATATAAATAAACCATAGATTAAGGAGTATAAATGTAATTATTCCGTCATTTTATATTATAGTTCCCGTTTTATCATATAGAGAGTAGCTACAAGAAAATAAAGAATGAGTGGTAGTTGAATACTGGTCTTCTCTTCTATATATTCAGAAGAGAGAATGATATATTAGCTTAGGACTGAAAGATTAATTGTCATGACATGATATTGGAGATTGCCACAGTCCTAAATACTAGAGATTTGCTGTGAGGACATCACAGAAGCTGGGGGAATTTTCTTATATTGGTATGTACATTTTTTATGTTAATTGTGTGATTTTCCATCATTTGGTTAATGTGTTTCTGCCTTATCATCAAATTAATTTTTATGCTTAATGCAGCTGCTCAGAAGAAGAAAGAACTAGCTCAGGAGATGAAGCATGTGTCTAAGAAACTTGAGGTTGGGTTTTCGAGAAAAAAGCAAGTAAACTCCTTGTGATATTGTAAATGAACAAATTACTTTTGTATAAAAGAAAAAATAGCAATTTACCTTTCCGTGTTTTTTAAAATACAGCAATTTACCTCCCTATATTTTTGAAAATGAAGCAATTTATACAAGGAGGTAAATTGCTTTATTTTAAAAAGCATAGGGGACAAATTGCTATTTTATTTTCATAAGAGGGTAATTTGCTCATTTATAAAATTACATGAGGGTAAGTTGCTATTCACCCGTTGATTTTCGGAATATGCTCGTCAATTCTCACAGAGTTGTTATTTGCATTTCCGTTATGTTTTAGTTCATTTAGTAAATGTTTGATTAAGGCATTTGTACATGTCTGCAGTCATTTAAGAACCAGAGATGCTATTTGCTAATCTATAGGCATGGAAGTAGTTCTACAGAAATATGCTTGATGCGGACGACAACTGAAGCGCTGCCGAATTTTCTTGCAAGATGTGTCTTGGATACTTGGATTGAAATTTTGTACTCAACAATCATGTGGTGCCCAATGATGTAGTTTAACAATAATGTAATTTGCTATGCTTGTCTTTGAGAAGACTCTTGTTTCAATTTTCTCTTTTAAATGTCGAGGTTTGTAAATATCAACATAACAATTACATATAATCTAGGAATGAATACACTTACATTAAAGTTTGGAGAGAAAATTAGTCCACAGGTATAAATTAGAATTTTTAAAAAAATATAAAAAAGTATAATTTATAATTTAAAAAATGGCATTTTTGTCAGTTTATTATAAAAATTGGATGAAAACGTATTGGAGACTAGTGAAATGAGCTCGTTGTTAGACGGACAATTAATTCAAGAGGATATTTTTAAATTTTTAAATAATAAGGGGATAATTATAACTATGTCAAACATCAGGAGAGTTAAATGTAGTTTACAATTTATTTTAAGGTTCATCCAACTTTTCCAACAGACTTAGGCCCAATTTGGCCCAACAATTACATAATTGGTTATAAGAAAACTGATTTTGAGTGATTATGACGTTTGAATTCGTAGGTTCAATAATTGCTTATACATTTGCAAATTATTGTTAATTCTCAAAATAACCTCTTGTTGTGTGATTTTGTTATAATTTGATAGTTACAATAAGTAATTCGATGAAAAATAACTGCAATGAGATTAAAAGGTACAAATTATATCTTTTATCAAAGCGAGTTTAGTAGAATTTAATCACACAAGTGATTTTACAAAAAATTTAGATGGTATAATAAATTATATATATTTGCACTCGACAGATTAACTTGCACAATTACAAAATCAAAATATGAACGTGTAACCTCAACTTGGATCACAACTATTGACAAATTTTCAGTGTCATATCCAACATCAATAATGAATTAATGAGATGTATTGCAACTTTAACTACCTAATAAGATGAAAAGCCTTCGTTCTCTTTCAATGGGAGTCATAGTCAAGTTAGAACTCTTGTTGTAGTAGCGTCTTCTTGCAGACCGGCTAGAGTGGAGGGGTGAGGTGATTGCTTGTTCTGTTCTAGGGTGTCTGATCTTTGTCGTCGTCGACTTTGGACTGATGCTTCTTCTAAGTTTAACGATTTGGGTTTAGGGTTGGGGTCTGGGGACTCTGTTGTTAGTCGTTGGGCGTTTTCAAATCGTGGCGGCATTGAAGTCCTTTATGTGTTTTTCATTCTTTATGTCTATTGCTCTCTTAGTTATTGTTTTTTTCTCTTTTTTGGACTAACAGTCTGATTCTTTCACCTGTGGCCTGCTTTTGCTTTTGTTTTTGCCTTTCTTCTTTTAGCTTGTTTTGTTTTGTTCTTTGGTAAGTCTTTTTCTCTTTCCTATTTGCTTGGGTGTTAGTTTTAGGTTGGTGTAGTCGACTTTGGGGTGTTTTGCTGATTAGTGTTTCTTGCATAGTAGTGGTTTCGAGTCTCCGTGTTGGGGCTTATCTTCCATGTGCTGGAGATGGGGGGAATGGAGTCTAACTTAGAGCAGTTGAGCAAGGCTTGGAAGTTGACTGAGGATGAAGAAATCGGGGTCACTTTGCCTAGTGGTCTTTGGGAGGCTAACACAGATTCTCTTCAATTGTGTTTGGTGGGTAGACTACTCTCTATTAGGCCCATCCGGGTTGAGGCACTCTGCTCATCTCTCCAGAGCATGCTATTACCTGTGCAAGGAATGGAGATCAAGCAGCTTGAGGATGGGCGTTTTCTACTCCGTTTCAAGCACCCTATAAATAGAAAACGGGCATTGGAAGGGTGCTCGTGGAATTTTGAGAAAAATATCCTTATCTTGAATTCTACTGGGGAGCTCGAAAATCATATGCAGGTGGCTTCAAAAGTGTGATTTTTTTGTGCATGTACAGGACCTCCCGTTGAGCACGATGAACTTGGGTGTTGCTTCTTTTATCGAAAATAGGATTGGGGTGTTCCGTGATATGGAAGCTGATGATACTGGTTACTTATGGGGAGGTTTGTTGCATATGTGACTGGCCTTGAATGTTAACAAACCACTGAAGAGAGGCCTTAAGATCCGCTCACCGATAGGAGAAGAGTTTCTGTTACGTTTCACTTGCAAGAGACTTCCTAATTTTTACTACCTGTGCGGACATCTGGGATATATCTACAAGTATTGTAAGGCTAGGTTCAAAGCGGATTTTTGGGAGTCGGATGAAGCTACTCCCTATGGACCGTGGCTGAGGGCTCAGGCTTCAGGGAGGGGACGTGTGCAAGGGGTGCCTATGAGAATGAAGCCTTCCTCAACACATTCTCATCTACAGTGCCCACCTTCCTGCACTGAAGTTGTTGTGTTTGGGAAATTCAATGTACCCAAAGGTATTGAGGGACAACGTGAGGAACTTGTGGAGCAGGGTTTAGGAAGCCAGCCTAGCAATTGGGATCCTGGGAAGGCAGCATGGGGGAGGAGGTGGATTCAACCTCGCCTGCTTTCAACCGATACATAAAAGCGATGGACTTGAATATGGTGAAGTAGATGAACAAAATCAATTCAGTCAGCAGGAAGTTGAGGCGATAGTAGGGAAATCAGGCAAAGGATATCACTTGTTCGTTGAAGGCGAGGCGATGGGGCTTCCTACGGAGGGTGACGAGTTGGTTCTCGGCCATGAGAAGGTCTTGGGCTGAAATTTGTTCAATATCCCATTTCAGTTCAATTCTCAGTGTCGGTTCTCAGTTAGGGGAAAGGCTAGTGGAGGACATCATCAGGGTAGAGTCACTAGAGGTTGTCCTAGGAAGAGACTTGAGGCATTCAACTTATTGAGGATGAAGGGGCCTTAGTTCTTTGGGGCTAAGAGAAGGTTAAATTTGGTTGATGATACTTCAGACTATATATTAATGGAGACTGCAAAGCAGTCCCACTAGCCACCATGAAAATTCTTAGCTGGAACTGTCAGGGGATAGGCCCCCCTGAGAGTTCGGACCTTAATGGTGCTCTTTAAGTCCACTGGTCTGCCTTGGTTTTTCTCTCTGAAACCAAGTGCAAAGCTAGGAGAGTGAATCAAATTAAAAGTTTGGTTGATTACATTGGTATTTGGGTTGACTCAGTGGGGTAAGGGGCGGTATTCTCATTTTATGGCAGAAAGATGTTGAGGTCTGGCTTCAATCCTTCTCAGTGCATCATATCGATGCCACAATTCAATCTGACTCCTGTTCGAATCGCTGGCGTTTCACAGGGTTCTATGGGTATTCGGAGGTAGCTAATAGGAAAGAGGGGTGGACTATGTTGATGAGATTGTCCCAATGTTTGGTACGATCGTGGGTTTGCATTGGAGATTTTAACAAAATTTTGGAGCAAATCAGAGCTTTTCGGGAGTGCCTAAAGGAGTGTGGTCTCCAGGATCTTGGCTATGAGGGGAATATTTTTACATGGTGTAATAGGAGCGAAGAACCATATACGATTCAAGCTTGTTTGGACCGGGCGTGTTGTGACTCAAGATGAGCTAATCTTTTCCCGTGTGCTAAGGTAGTCCATGAGGTGTTATCTTGCTCTAATCACTCAGCCATGGTGACCCACGGCAAGGGAGTAAGCGCATTAAACATTGCTTTCGATTCGAAGCAGCTTAGACGTCCAACCCTCCATGCGTGGATGTCATTCAACAGGCCTAGACGTCGGTGACGGCTCCTACATCCCATAGCTCGCTGGTAGAGAAAATTTAGGCTAGAGAATAAGGATAACTTTAGTAACATCAGACGTAAGAGTAAAGAGCTGGATGATAAGATTGGCAGGATGCTAGTAGGACCTATTACTGCATCGGGGAAGACCGAGGTTGAGAAGCTCCGAGATTCTCTTCATCAGCTGGCAGCTAAGTAAGAAATTTTATGGAAACAGCAAGCCAAAGCCCCGTGGTTAATGGCAGGTGATCATAATACTAGTTTCTTCCATGCTAAAGCCAATGAAAGCCAGTTGCGTAAGGGGATCAAGAGAATTTAATATGTGAATGGTAATGATGTTTGTGATAAGGAAGGGATTCAAAGGGTCATTATGGACTACTTTCGCTCTATGTTTGCTTCTATTAGGCCCACTGTTGAATCACTGGAGGAGGTCCCTGGCAGTCTAGAAGGACGAGATACCACCGCTATGAATGAATCTCTCTTGCATCATTTCACTTCGGAGGAGATCACACTTTCTTTGAAATAGATACACCCCCTGAAGTCTCCTGGACCCATTGGTATGTCTTTTTCTTTTATCAGAATTACTGGTCCATTGTAGGATCTGATGTTTGTGCATTCACGCTTGAATTCTTGAATAATGACAATTGTGATCCCTTCATTAAATTTACTCAAATTGTGCTAATCCCCAAATGTCCTAACCCTTCGGATATGTGTCAATTTCGCCCCATTAACTTGAGCAACGTTCTTTAAAAACTAATGTCTAAGGCTATTGCCAACCAAATTAAGCCTTTTCTAAACTCTATTATCTGCTCTTCTGAGGCAGCTTTCGGTCCGGGATGCCTTAGTATTGATAATGTGCTTGTCGCCTATGAACTCAATCACCTTATTAAGCATAAAAACCTGGGTAAGACAAGATATATGTCTTTAAAGTTAGATGTCAGCAAGGCTTATGACTGGGTGGAATGGAGATTTCTTGAGAGTGCTTGATTAGATTAGGTTTTCATCAGAAATTTGTTACTCTCATCGTGTTTTGTGTTTCATCGGTTTTATTTTCCTTTCTGTTAACTAGAGAGTAGCTTGGCTTCTTAAGACAGGAACGAGGACTTCGTCAAGGTGATCCTTTGTCTCTGTATCTCTTTCTTCTGTGTGTAGAGTCGCTTAGTGGGTTGCTTCGCAAAGCCAAAAGCATGGGCTCTATTTGGGGAATAGCTGTATCACGGTCAGCGCCTTTAGTGTCTCATCTCCTCTTTGCCAATGATACGCTTATTTTCTGCCAATCCACGTCGGAGGCGCTATCATGTATTAGGGGGATTTTAGTTGCTTTTAAGAAAGCTTCGGGGCTGAAGATTAACTCGCACAAGTCTGTCATAGTCTTTAGCCGGAATGTAGAAGATGTTCGGCGAACTGAACTCGCTAATATTCTAGGGGTCTTTGTGGTTCCCAAGCATGAGAAGTATTTTGGCCTCCCAACGGTTGTTGGATGTTTGAAGAAGGAGTTATTTGAAGGCATCAAAGATTGCATTTGGGGCAAGCTATATTGTTGGTTGACTAAGAAACTCTCCCGAGCGAGACGTGTCTTCCTTCTGAAATCGGTCCTTCAGATATTCCCTACGTATTCCATGAGTTGTTTTAGGCTTCCAGACTCCTTCCTTTGAGAGCTTGAGAGTATTATGGCGACTTCTTTCAAAATTGGGGCTATGAGTCTAAGATCCACTACAATATCTTATCTATACGATGTTTACCTAAGGGTAAAGGAGGGCTTGGCTTCCGGTAGCTTAAGGAATACAATCTCGCTCTCCTTGCCAAACAGGCATGCAGGGTTGCCTTGGGGTGTGGGGGAGTTTTACACGCGGTGCTTGGTTAGAAATATTTCCTGGGGGCAATGTTCTCTGAGGCGCGGTTGGGGTTTTCTCCTTCATACACATGGCAATCGATTTGGGATGCTAGGGACCTTTTGGTTGCTGGTATTCGTTGGAAAGTCGACAATGGGCACTCTATTGCTATTTTGGGGGCATCTTCGGCTTCCCCAACCCGCGACGTTCCAGCTTATTGGTCGCCCTATTTCTATCTTGAGTGAACTGAAGGAAGCTACTCTTATTATTCCCGAACACGAATGGAAGGAATCTTTGATTAAGACAGAGTTTTGTTTTATGGACGCCGATTGTATTCTCGGAATCCCACTTCATGGAGCAGATTCTCATGATGAGAATAGTACTGGGTTTTAATCGATTTTTGCTGCCTTCTTTTGTTATTGCTTCCTAGTTTTCTTTGTGCTTACAATTGTTGACTTTTTATTTTGATTAATTCTACCGTGGCGTTTTCTCGAAAAAAAATAATAATAAGATGACTTTTGTTTTGATTACTTAATAAGATGGCTTAACTACAAACTTCCTAGCAAAATGAGTATTGTAATTTAGATTTCTATTCCACAATCTTTTTAATATTTTTTTATTTTATGTATATGTATTTATTTATGATTTATAGATTGTAAATATATTTAATGATATTTTAATATTTTCGTATGGTAATGTTATAGTTTACTCATGTTTTTACTTAAAAGTTGAAACAAATATGAACAACTTCTTCTGCATCACACCAATTAGAATTAATGCACCAGCTCTTCTAAGAATGTGAATCTCCTTAGACCATAAAAGAACTAATTATTGACTATTTCTCTAAAGGTTAAAATCAATTCTCGTATGTTAATTTTAGTCATTTTTTATTTAATCCTTTAACTTTAAGCATTAGTAATTTAGTCCTATAACTTTTCAACAACCCGCGGTTTTAATCCTCCGACTTGATCTGGGCAAATTTTGAACAATTTTACCCCTTTACAACTTTAAAAATGATCATTTTAGTCCAATTTCACTTTTTTTGCATCCTAATGCATATGCTTAACCATGCTCACCCAGAATGGTCAGAGCCTAGATTTATTGAAAAAATATTTTTTTATATTACATATAGATATTTTACCACTAATAGAGGAGGCTTTTTTAAAAAAATATGGAATCGAACGAAAGTTCAAGTTACGATGATAACAGGGAAAATTTCAAATTCTAAAAATACAGTGAGGGAATTTTCTTGTGGAAATTCTTAAAAATATTGTCAATAGTTCGGAAAGCATTAACTTGAGTCTTCTCACGCCAGAAGAAAAAGAGGAATGGTTCCGAAATTTCCAAGTCCGCCAGATACTACCAGAAAATTTGGTGCAGCACTTACACTCCACGGTAGAATCCTAGCAAGGAGAAATAGAACGCGTGAATTCCTTCATCAATACAGTTCTAAACATTATGATTAAAGGAATTGGCTAGAAAGAGCTCGAGCTGGATACCTAAAAAATCTCCCAAAATCTAAGAGAGATCCAAAATCGTTTTAGACTATGGACATAGGTTAATCCATTTATCTATGAAAATAGAAATCTTGAGGCAGAAGATATATGATATCTTTTGTATCTTCCCAAATCTACACAAGGATCTTGCAGATTTGATAATTGAAGTCACAAATCTAAAGAAAAACCAGATGAATATCCTAAAACATCCAGATCTCGATAAGGACGAATCAGGAATGCCTTTGGACCAGTGCCGATTCTACATCAGAAGAGAAAGGCGATGGACATTCCAAAGCTAAAGACTAGAGGTGATCTAATCCTTGAAGCCATCAGATTCATAAAACAATGGAGGTTACAAGGGCCGATCTTTCAGACTATAGGAATTGGCTTATTCATTTTCCTAACTAGGGATTGTGGATTTAATCAACATCCAAACTAATGAAATCACTCAAGCACTATTACCGTTGTAGGGAAGTATAGGTTCCAATGATTCCCAACAAGATCATCTAATGAGAAGAAGTGCATATTTCCACAGAAACATGACACCAACGTTTGTAGGAATCAGACTTAAAGAGAATCTAAGACGGAATCCAAGAAGAATGCTTGAAAATACACCTTGGGCAAGGACAATGCTCCAGCTCTTGCATCCATACGGCATTATACTCAACCTGGATGTTATTGACTTCTGAAACATCGAGAAGCTAATAGAGGAATGGCTTTCAGCTATGAAGATAGCAACAATACCTTAGAACTCGACAAAGAAAATTTCATAGGATTATTGGAATTAAGCTTGGAGGGTTTGTGAAAATCGGATGGGATACCCTAGAAGATACCAAAACCCGTATCCTTGTCGGAGAATCTAAAAGCGCAATGGGAGAAGGCTAGAAAGGTTTATCAATATATACTCACAGGAGATGGATACGTCGAAGGAAGTAGAACTAAAAATGATAGAGTATACACACAAGCTCTCTTTGTCCTTGAATTAAGGTGTATTTGTGAAGTAAATGAATATATCTATTGGTTTCTCAAATATTTCTTTTAGAGTGGAATAGTAACAAAAGTGGCTCCCATGTTCTTTGCAAAGATCTGCAATCATGGAGTGAAATGTTAATCCAAGCATAGAAAGTACCCGAAGGACAACTGGACTCAGCAGCAAGGAGGATGTCTTTCCTCAAGGACAAACTGAAAGATTGGTGTTACCAAGCATTAGTCCAAAAGAACATGAAGAGGTCGAGAGATAAGATCAAATGACGATTTTTCAAGAATTTTAAGAGAATCAAGCTAGCCAAGAAAGAGGAAGAAGCATAACAATGACTACTACACTAGGAGTTCCAAAATATCCTCTTTGCAAAGGAGATCATGATGGTCTAAATCAAATGCCAGATCATACAAATCTGAATAGAAAATAGGACCAATGAGGGCTTTATTCCAAGGATCTAGACGAACAGATGCAAGATCCCTAGAAAGAACCTCTACAAGGAGAACTTTTAGAAGAACCCATGTAATGAAAGTTCAAAGACTACAACTGCTGGACATGCAGAGCAAACCGACATATATCTCCAACCTACCCGCAAAAATATGGTGAACTACGAAGATTTGAAGCCACAAACTACATCCTAGATGCAGTTTACTATGGCGATTTGGTGCCCATATACCAATTCGAAGACCTTCTTTCAAATGAAATCATCTATAAGGAAGAAATAGAGATTGATTCAGATGGATCTTCAATCAAATTAGAATAACTACAACGAAGACATAGGTTTCAAACCTCTGAAAATCTGTCAGGATTCTTTTAAAAAAATGATAGTGTCAAACAAAATTATGGAAAGAATTATGCATCAAGACTCTAATCTCAGCCCATACGATGGATTTTGGATTGGAGAAATTGATAAAGTTCTCAACCAAATAGGATTGAATCAAAGGAAACATCACATAAGTAAGTTCGGGTGAGTTTGCTATTCCTATGGAACTTACTGGTAATGTGATTGAAATGCAACTTATTCCTAAAAATTAAATTGTTTAAGAATTAAATAAGCTTAGAGAAGAAGTAATTGTTACTATGAAATGAATCCACATAGGAACTATCAAAATAGTAATAAATACAACTTTTAAGGAAATAATTTATTTAGAAATATATTTATCAATAATGGATAGAATAATCAATAACATAAGAAATGGATGTCTTGGAACAATGATAGAAAATTTGTATGCAGGTAAATTAATGTATGATATTCACCCTAGAATTGCATACTATTAAAATAGGTGACCAGAAAGCTAATTTGATTGGTGGTTTTCGAAATTATTTAGCAATCTTTTATGAATGTGATATTATCTTGATGGATGTAGTAAGCACTCATCTGTGGCACTCTGTGTTTGTTGTGCTTACTATTTACGTTGAACAATGTTTTAGCATCATAAAAGTACCTACAAACTAACTGAATAAACCAGGTAGTTGGGTTGCACATTAGATGGCAACTATGTGAGGGTTGGCTTGAAATTATCCAAGTAGAGGATGTCGAGACTGGGCATCATGAGTCCTATAGAGACTTGCACTAAGTATTACATTTATTATATGAGTGTGTGTCATTAGTGAAAGACGTGGGATGTTATACAATTTTAGTGGGTTAGTTGACAAAGGTTGTTAGCTGACTAAACAAACTCGCGGGAATCGTCATATGGAAACCTTGGAGGCTTGATCGATATGACTTGAATTCCCTACCCCGATAGCATGGGATTAGTCCTTGGACTTGAGGAATCACGCTGGTTGCATGCATATGATGGCTATATTTTCGATCTAGCGAGAGATGACCATATCTTTGATATGGTCGTTATAAGTCTTCTCCAGTGTAGTCGGAGTATGTGGTGAGGATGGTGGATTCAAAGATAGAATCTGTCCGCTGTTAGTGTATGACGGATATATCTCTTATGAGTTGTTTAGATGGTTTAGAATCTCTTAGTCTATGGTCATAACGATTGGTCGAATGGAAAATAGTTTTCTATGTTGATCAATATAGTAAAAATATCTCGGGTATCCAACATAGCTGCTTGATCCAGGATGGGAACCAACATTCAATTCCATACTCTTCAATAACAAAGTGTACCTTGATTGGAGAGGAGTTTAGGACACTCTCTCTTCAATGCCCTTTTCATGACAATAAATACAAACATCTTTTGGAATCCATGACTGCCAAACCACCTTCCTCTTCCCTTTGCCCATGCTTGAGCGCTTGCAGTAGCTGATTTTGTCTTACCCTTATTCCTCATCTAGCATCCGACCCCTTTATCTTTCGCTTCTGAGGTTGAAGCCCCTCCTATCAATACTAACCGCACAGACTTTTCAATTATTGCCTCGTACTGGACCAACATGTTTATCAACTCATGAAAGTCATTGTCAAGCCCATTCATGTTATAGTTCATGATACACAGATCAGAAGGAGGGAGGAAGTGACTGAAGGATCACATCAATGTACGTCTCTTTATCAAGATCAACTCCTTGAGCTTCTCCACAAGAGATAGCATCTTAACACCATGCTCTTATATAGAAGACCCTTCAATCATCTTGGTACCGAAAAATACTTTTGTCGCAGCATATCTAATATGCTGGTCTGGAACCACATAAACTTGGCTCATGTGGAGCATTATCGATTGGACATCATCATGTCTATCGTACTATTTCTAGATGTCATTGGTCATTGACGCTAGTATGATACTACGGACCTTCCTGTTGTCCTCATGCCACTTCTCAAAGGTCAAACGTTCTTCGTGAGTGGACCCTTCCGGCAAGGCCCATGGGAGAGACCTATCCAAAACATAGATATGGTTCTTAAAATCTAGGACAATCCTAAGATTTCGCAGCCAATCATTGTAGTTTGTCCTGTTAAAAATATTAGCCTCAAGAATTGCAGTAAGTGGATTCTTAGACATCTATATCAAATGTAAACAGAAATTTGGTAGATTATCGTAATATTAAAAAAACAAGTTAAAACTTGGTCTTCAACCATTAACCCCTCCCACTGTTTCTTCAAAAAAAACCATCACTCTCAAGTGGGTTTCCAGAAAACCATTTCCTAGTAGGCTTGGAGTCCACAAATACAATTTTCCATGCCCCGCTTTTACAATTCACACAAAAAAAGGCTTTGTGGGAGGTATCCTATACCATTCTCATCCAATGGGATCCCCAAGTTATTTTGCATCGCTTCTTCACATGATCCCGTGGACTCCAAGCGAATCACGCTACTCAGCATTAGGCCCTACCCATCAACCAAACGAATATCTCAACTGCCGCCCCCACGACTTATGAGATAGGGAAACATGAGTATATTCCACTCATTTACAACAATAGTGTAGCTTTCTTTCATTCCATACGAACCATGACTCGTGAGACCACGAATGGGTGAAAGTAGCATCCACACCTCATTATTGTGGATGGAAGGCTTGGATTTAATCAAACCATTTGACTTTTAATCCATTATGGGCCTAATATTTAACTTGGACCATCCAAGAGAAAATTAAGTTTGTTGTAACCGAGACCTCATCATTATAAGATTTTTGCATGCTTAAGTTTTAATCATTGAGTATAAACAGATGCATTCCAAACACAACATACATCAAATATTAAAACATACACCATATGCAAAACAATCCTACCACGCCCCTATTGGATGATCACAAGCCCAATCCTATATGATCCACTGAGCCCGCAGTGGATCTATGGTCAATTTAGGGTGGCCTACACTATTACAAAGTTATAACCCATTATCATTCTAATGGGCTTTGTAACGCCTCTTTGTTCTTTTGAGCTCTTCATCGTGGATTTCGTCCAACTGGCCTCTCCTTTGGGCCTCCATCGCCATGGAAGTGCTTCCTAATATTTTATTTTAAAAATAAAATCATCACAACCCACTACACTAATTACAATTGAAATAAGAAACCTTAATCATAAGTTGGGAGGAGTACATAGAAAGGCAGGAAGAAAGCCTTATTATTCCAAAGCTAAAAAATAAAATAGGGAAACTAATACTAAGAGGCAAGCAGGCGTCACCCAACAAAAATAAACCATTGATCATCCCATTGTTTATCCAATAAACAATTACAAGACATTTATATCAAATAAAACATGCAAACCAAATAAATACATTCCATGCATTTATCCACATGATATCCAATAATATAATTATGTAGAAAATCTACATTAATAATGCAGTTAAAAAATGAATATCAAACCCCATACATCCAATGTAGAAAATATTTTTTTGTTGGAAACCATTTCCAAATTAATTTAAGGCACAATTTAATTTTAGAAAAACCCAATTTAACTAAAATTAAAATTAGCCAAAATTAATAATTTTAGAAAAATTGCAAAAATTAGGAAAATCTAATTTTCCGGGAAAAACGGCACAAAACGGCCCAGCCGTTTGCAACAGACGATAGTCTGCTACCGGCCGCGCGCGGGCGCAGGCGCCCCTGCCTGCACGTCTCCCGCACTCGCGGCCCCTGCTGGACGCAGTAGCGTGCGCGTGCTTGTGCGCTGCGCATGCCCGCATGCTGCCCTGCCGGTGGGGGCAACAACGGTAGTACTGCTCCGCTTTTTAAATTCTTTTATTTAAATTTCTGCAACAAAAAACTGAAACTAAAACATGCATTTACAGAAATTCTAATTTTAAACAACTGCATGGATATCCATAATTAAAATAAAATTAACACATATTCTTCTAAACACATAATCATGCTAAAAAACCATAAAACATGCTTTCCAAAAGCAAATTAAACATGTTGATCATGCTTATCACATTGATCATGATACCACTGAAAGAATCGTTATGGCCGAGGAACGTGGCGGAAACATAAAGTTAAAAATTTAAATCAGTTTTAAAGGGGTGTTTCCTTTGAATTCTCGGGCGTTTGGTGGTCTCAAATGCATAATAACAACAAATAAAAGATCCATAGGAATATGGCTAAAGGAGAAAACAAAAAGGGTACAAGAAATGTAAATCAAAATATTACCTTTTTCGTTTTCCTACGTAGAACGGCAATAAGCGTTGTTCCCTTTTGCATTCTTCTTCTGTTCACCTTAGGATCCAAATTAGAATTCCTCTAATTTGTCCACACCACACTTATGGAATCAAATCTAGATCTACTGCTAGGTAGGTGCTAGATCAAGGAAGAAATGAAATCGTACTACACTATTGATTAGTGTATACGTATTTCTCTTGTTCTTAACTTGAATCCAATTCAAAAAGAACTCAAAACATAGAGAAAAGAGGAGGAAAATTTCGTGACTTTGCTGGTTGTGAAGTCAAGAAGTTGAGCGAAGCATGTGTGTTATGTGTTGTAGGAAAAACCACTAGTTATCTTTAAAATAACCACCATACATAAACATGCACACTATATGCACTACTAAGCCATCATGTGGAGGAGTTATCTCAACTTACTCCAACTTCTTTCAACCTTTGATTTTGGGCTTTGACTTAGACTTCAAGCCATGGACCAATTTTGACCGGTCTTGGTTTAATCAAATTAAATCAAGTCCAACCAATGTCCATGGATTTCAAATTAATCCTATTAATTTAAAACTTTATAGAAATCCACAAGTTTATTTAATCTAATTAAATAAACATAAGTCCAAACACTAATTAATTGATCCAATCAATTAATTAAATTAAACCCGATAAATTAATCCAATTAATTTAAAGGTGCTAAGCCCATAATTAATTAATCCAATTAATTAATTCTTGGGTCATCCATTCAGTGGACTTTTCCAAATAAATGATAAAATTATTTATATTCTCCTTGAATTAATTTAATCCAATTAAATTAATTCGTTTCTTCTAGAATTAATTCCAAATTAATTCTACCAATTCCATAGTGATTTGTGTGTGACTCTTTAGGTTCACCGTCAGCTAGACTTGGACATTATGTTCAACACAAATAATTAATTAAATCTAATTTAATTATTTATTTTCAATTAACTATTAATTTAAAATGCCCGTCACCATGGGTGGCCGTCTAGCAACCGTCTATGGCACTGAAAACTAGGTATATGTTGGCGTGAATACTTAAGCTCCCGAATTTCATATAGCTACAGTCCTTCCATCGACCATCTGCCGACCTTAGTCTAGGGCCCGGAATTAGATATCGGTTCCCATCTTGGACCAAACAACTACGCTGAATAGTTGAGATGCATTTACTCTATTGATCGACAAAGAAAATAATTTACTATTTGATTAATCGCTATGGCCATAGACTTAGAGAGTATAAACCATCTCAAATGGCATAGGAGATATAACTATCATATATTGACAGGGGATGAATTCTATCTTGGAATCCACCGTCCTCACTGCATACTCCGACTATACTGGATAAGGCTTATAATCACCATATCAAAGACACAGTCATCTTTCGCCAGATCCAAGTTATAGCCTTCATATGCATGCGACTGCCATGATTCCTCAAGTCCGAGGACTAATCCTGTACTATCGGAGCCAGGAATTCAAGTCATACCGACCAAGCCTCCAAAGCTTCCATATGACGATTCTCGCAAGTCAGTTCAATCAGTTAACAACCTTGTCAACTAATCCACTAAAATTGCAAAGATGTCCCACGTCTGTCGCCGATGAAACTCAACACTCATCCAATGAATGCAATGCTCAATGCAAGTCTTTATAGGACTCTCGACGCCTAATTTCGAGGTCCTCGACTTGGAACGTTTCAGACCAACCGCCAAAAGTTGGTTTCATAGCTGTCATCCAATGCGTAGCCCAACTACTTGGGTTATCCAATTGGTCTGTGGCCATTTGTTGTGATGTTAAAACACCGTTCAACGTAAATATTAAGCACAACAAACATCCGGCCACATAGATAAATAGTTACTACATTCATCAAGATAATATTATATTCATAAAAATTGTTAAATGGTTCTCAAAATCGCTAATCCAATTGGCTTTCTGGTCACCTATTCTAACATAAGAACGCAGTGACATCATCCAAAACAAGCTTGAAGTTCAGGATTAAAATCTGCGGACTATTATAAATAAGAAGGATACGAAGTAAATGGGGGTATCGAAAAGCTTCTACAACTCTTCAATAGATAATAGTTTGAGTCCTTCAAAGTATTGTGTTTTAAATTTTCATTTTATGGGGATTTACCCAACAAGTATAGCCCTCTTTATGAGAGGCTAAATAGTTATCTCCTCTAATAGAGGAACAAAATATCTATATAATATTTTATATATTTCTCAATAAAGTAAAGGTTTATGTTCAACCTGTTCACCCAAAATATTATTAAGTCTTCGTTCTGGAGTATCTTTTATGCCCTAATGTAGGAAACGAATTAGGTGTTAGGATAGGTGACCTAGAAGCCAATTAGATTGGCACACATGTAATCATATCCTAGAAACAACTTGATCTTTATGTACTATTATTGAGTAAATAAGATGAGTATTTCACCATTGGCATATAATTTGTTGTACTCATCATGCATGTTTAAATTTGTTTCAAACATCACAACAAAGCCCACAGACCAATTCAACAACCATGAACAGTTGGACCGCGCATTAGATAGCGGTCATGAAACCAACCGTTTGGGGTTGGGTTTGAAATATTCCAAGTCGAGGACCTCGAGAATGAGCATCGAGCGTCTTGTGGAGACTTGCATCAAGAGTCGCATTCATTGGATGAGTGCCGCGTTTCATCGGCGATAGACGTGGGACGTCTATATGATCTTCATGGGTTGATTGACTAGGTGTCAAGTCAGCTAAATTGATTTGCGGGGATCATCATATGGAAGCCTTCGAGGCTTGGTCGGTATGACTTGAGTCCCCAGCTCCGATAGTATGGGAGTAGTCCTCAAACTTAAGGAACCATGGCAGTCACATACATACAATGACTATATCTTGGATCTGTGCGAGAGGTAATTGTGTCAGAGGTATCTCTTATGCACTTAGAGATTCGACTACTCTGTAAGAAGTTGCAGCCACAATCATTGGTCAAGTAGGAAAATGAGGTTCCTATGTCAAACAATTTGGCGTAATGTGATCTCAAGTACTCAAGCATAGACGCTTGGTCCAAGATGAGAACCGACGCCAAATTTCATGTCCTAGACCAAGGCTGAGAGACGGTATACGGAAGCACCATACTCGTATGGACTCAAGGCCTAAAAGTTCACACGGAATTCACCTAATCTCTAGTTCCATAGACCGTTCGTAGATGGCCACCCATGGTGACGGGCTTTCTTGATCAAGGGTTGATCAAGAATTATTAATTAATTTAATTTAATTAATAATGATGTTAGAACTAGCCCAAGTCTAGCTGATGGGTGAAACCTAAAGAGTCACACACAACATCACCGAAGAGGGATAAGAAATTAATTAGGAATTAATTTTGTAAGTAATTGGATTACTTAAAATGAGAGAGGTCCATTGGATGGACTAACCCAAGGATAAATTAATGGATTAATTTATATTGGGTTTGGCCTTATTAATTAATAAGTTGGACTTATTAAATTAATAAAGACTATTTCGGCTTAAGTATTTAATCGAATTAAATACTTGATGGGCTTAATTAAATAGATTTTAATTAAATTGGATTTAATTAAAATCAAGTGGGCCTAATATTATTAGGGCATAAAAATTGGCCAACACTACATTTTAATTAAGCACACTTGAAAATTCTAGGAAAGGAAATAATTGACTAGCAATTTCACTTTTGGAAAGTACCTTGCTAGTCATTCTTTATTTGGAATAAAGATCATATAACCTTGTGAATATTAAAATGAACCTAGACACATTTTAATTTTCCATACAAGATATATATACCTAGAGTTAATTATTTGGAATGATTAATCACAACATAGCAAGAGAAAAATCTCTCCCTCTCCTAGAACCTCACTCAGCCGCCCCTCTCTCTCCATACACTTTAAGTGTATTTTCTTCTTCCTTCTCTTCTAGCAAGAAGAATCAAGAAGCCTTGATTTCCAGTGTAGTGTGGACGAGCTTTGGAGGATTCCTACTTTGGAGTCTTGCGTGAACGAAAGGCAAAAAGAAGGAAACATAAGCTTCCAAGGTAACGTTTCGTTTTAATGTTTCTAGATTTTTGTTCGTCCTCCTTTTTTTACCATAGTCAAATTTTTAAGGCATTATTCTTTAACCACAACGAGCGTCCAGAAATTTCAAGGGTACACCTCTTGGATCCATGGCTTTTGAATTGCCGTAGTTATTTACGTTTTGTGTGTTATTCATCGCTTCCGCTCACCCTTAATTCCCAGGTAGATCCACGAGCTCCTTTCAAGTGGCATCAAAGCCCGGGGGCTATGGTTATGTGTATAACCATGTATACGTTGTTTTTATTACTTTGGAAGCATGTTAATTTATTGCTTATACTTTGAATAATTAGGTGAAGAGGATGCATGTTTTTATTTGTAGTTTTTTTTGGATGATTTGGTATATTTTGAAAATTGGATTTTCTGAAAAATACTTGTTATAATTTTTAGTTTATTGTGTATAATAAAAAAAATGATGTTGGTACTGTAGCAATGCACTACCGGTGTGCGCGAATGCGCTCGGGCATCAGCCTGCGAGCATGCCGTGCGCGCGTAGACAATGCGCTCGTGCACGGCCGGCACTGAAGTGCTGTGCGTCTGCTGCTACTGTGGCCGACGGCCAATGGTTGTGCCATTTTTGCCGTCTCTTTCGGAAAATGGGATTTTTATATTTTTGCATATTTTTTGAAAATTATAAATCATTGATGATCTAATTTTGGATAAAATTGGATTTTTTCTAAAATTATTTAGGGGCTTTAATTGATATGTTTTGGTTATGTGCATTGGATGCACGTTGCGTGGATCATCCTGTTAAATTACAAACTTAAACTTGTATTTTCTACACATAATTATTTTGTTGCAATATTGGATATTGCATTATATACATGGGGTGTATGTTTTTTATTTCTAGCATGATTGTTTGGAACAATGTTCTAGTTGACTATGGATGGATGATCACGAAGCCGTAGACCATATATATGTTGTTTTTAATTATGTTTGGTGGGCCCGTGAGCCTTGTGGTTTATATTGTTATTTCCTCTCTCTCTCTCTCTCTCTCTCTCGTTTTTACCTGGTAATAATAAGGCTTGCTTTCTCCCTCACTATATACTCCCCCCGACTTCTGATCAGGGTTTTTATTTTCGTTATAATGAGAGTAGAATAGGATTTTATTTTTTGGTGAGGTTTTACATTTAATGTAATTGTTGAAGATGGAGAACCACGAAGAAGAGGAGATTAAAGTCCCATTTATATGCTAATGGGTAAACCACAATTGTAATAGCATAGGGCCACCATAGACAGTCCTAAGACTAATTGTGCGCTCATTGAGTCGCATAGGTTGGACTCATGATAATCCAACCTAGGTATGCTAGGTCCTTTATTGCATGTGATGTATCTTTTTATTGATGCTTTAATTTTTTGGGTATTGATGCATGCAATATATGTATGTGATGAGGTCTCGGTCTATAACTCTACAATCAAACTCTCACTTGGTTGGATCAAGTTAAACATTAGGCCCATAATTTTGATCTGTTCAAGCCTTCCGTTCACAGCAATGTGGTGAGGAAGCTACCGCTACCCAATTGTGGTCTCACGAGTTATGGTGCAATTGGAATAGAGGAAAACTGCACCATTGTTGTGAACGAAGAAGCATGTTCATTGTTTTCCTGTCTCACGATTCGTGGGGGCGTCGCTTGAGATGCAATTTGATTGATGGGTCGGGCCTAAACACGAGTAACTTGATTCGCTTGGAGTCATCAGAATCATGCGAAGAGGTGAGGCAAAAGATCTTGGGGATCTCATGGAATGGAATGGTATAAGATACCTCCCACAAGGCATTTATTATGTGAATTGTAAAAGCGGGACATAATAAATGCACTTGTGGATCCCAAGCCCTTTAGAAAATGCTATTCCCGAAACCCCACTTGAGAGTGGTGGGTTTTTGTACAAATAGTGGGGGAGTTAAAGACTAAAAGATAAATCTTTAAGATTTTTTTATAATATTACGATCATTTGATGATTTCTATTTAATTTTCTGTTTCTACAAAATGTCTAAGAACCCGTTAACCCTGATAATGGAAACTAACAAATTCAATGGCACGAACTATAACGACTGGCTAAGGAATCTGACGATTGCCCTAGATTTTGAGAACCAAAGCTATGATTTGGACAGGCTGCTCCCCATGGCCTTGCCTGAGGGTCCTCACCTGACAAACGTATCACGTTCCAGAAATAGCTTGAGGACAATAGCAAGGTCCGCAGTATCATATTGGCTTCGATGACCAATGACATCCAAAAGCAATATGATAAGCTGGAAAACGTTCCCTCGATAATGTCCGTATAAAAGAGGTTTATGCGATTCCTGATAGGCATACTAGATATGCAGCGACAAAAGCATTCTTCAGGACCAAGATGACCGAAGGATCGTCTATACAAAGTCATGGGGTCAAGATGCTATCCCTAGTGGAGAATCTCGAAGACATCAAAGCTGGGCTTGACTAGACACATACATTGACGTGATCATTCAGTCACTTCCTCCATCCTACGATCTGTTTATTATTAACTACAACATGAACGGACTTGAGAAGTCTAATCTTGAGTTAATTAATATGCTGGTCCAATACGAGGCAACGACCTACAAGTCTGCACCGGTGATACCAAAGATCAAAGGCGCAAGAGGGCCGGACGCTGGAAGAGGAAGAAGGGAAGGGGAAAAATCACTACAGCCACTGCTAGTGCCGAGGGCGCCCTTGCTGCTGCCGGTGGAAAGGGCAAAGGGAAAGGAAAGGTTTGAAGTTCTCAGCGGTCGAAGGCAAATGATGTCTGCATGCATTGCCAAGGAAAGGGGCATTGGAAGAGGGAGTGCCCACGGCTCCTCTCCAACCCAGGTATGCTTGTGATTGAAGTGAATATGATAACTAATGTTACTTCTTAGGTATTGGATACCAGCTGTGGAGCTCACATCTGCAATAACTTGCAGGTGCTAGACAGAAGCAGAAAGCTATGTAAGGATGAGATGATTCTGAGGCTAGGCGACGGAAAGGCCGTTGTTGCGGAAGCCGTGGGATCTCTCAATGTAGTTATTAGTGATCATATTCGAAAAGAATTAAAGGACTATTATTATGTACCGAGCATGATCAAGAATATTATTCCCATTCTTGTTTTAGATAATAATAGTTATGCATTTAAGATTAATAAAAATGGTTTTTATTTGATGATTGATGATAATTATCATCTGCTTGGTACATTAGTAAATGCTCTTTATATTCTCCAACAGTCAAATTTGATTATGACTGCCCAACACAAAAGAAGAGTAGATAATCATGAAAACGCACAGTTATGGCACGCAAGGCTAGGGCATATCTCTAAAGATAGGATAAGGAAGTTGGTACACTCAAAGAGTCTAGAAATAGACAACTTAGATAACCTAACAACTTATGAATCCTGTCTGAAAGGAAATGACCAAGAAGCCCTTTGATGGACAAAGCGCGCTCGCCAATGGTTTGTTGGATCTGATCTATTCAAACGTCTATTGACCATTAAATACTCTGGCAAGGGGAGGAGTCTCATACTTCATAATCTTCACCGGTGATCACTAACGGTATGGTTATGTTTACCCAATGAGGAACAAGTCCGAGACCTTTGGAAGGTTTAAGGAATACAGACTTGAAGTTGAGAATCAAACTAGCCATAAGATCAAAGCCCTTCAGTCGGACCGAGGAGGAGAGTATTTAAGTGGTGAATTCATAGATTACTTAAAAGAGAATGGAATTCTCTCAGTAGACTCCTCCTGGAACACCACAAATGAATGGCGTGGCTGAAAGGAGGAATCAAACTCTATTGGACATGGTTCGATCCATGATGAGTTTTACTAAATTGCTCCTATCCTTCTGGTGTTATGCTCTTGAGACGGCTGGCAAGTTGATCAACATGGCACCATCTAAGGCGGTACCCCAGACGCCATACGAGACATGGCATGGCAAGCCTGCGTCATATAAGTACTTAAGAGTGTGGGGTAACCCTGTATATGTCAAGAGGCTAATGGGAGACAAACTAGATTCAAGATCTAATCTGTGTAGGTTTATCGAATATCCAAAAGAAACTGTGGGATACTACTTTAATGATATATTCGAGAAAAAGATTTTTGTCTTGAGGAATACAGTATTCCTGAAAAAGGGTTTTCCTGCGGATAGCCGACAAGATAAGGTGTTTACTTGAGGAATTGAGTGAAACACCTCAGAAAAGCAATGTAACGTCATTTGAACATTCTGTTCCCACTGATAGTATTCTAGACCTCCATAGATCAACCAAAGAATCTTGACCGCTTGTGGGGTACGGATTTGTTGGGTTGACCAGTCAGTTGGATAACTATCCGAGGATGTACGGAGAAGCAATGTCGGATATCGATTCAGATACGTGGCTTGAGGCCATGAAATTCGAAATGGAGTCGATGGGTTCAGATCAAGTTTAGACACTAGTAGACCCATCGAAAGGCATCAGGCCTGTAGGGTGCAAATGGGCCTACAAATGTAAGCTTGGAGCTGACGGGGAGGTTACATCCTTTAAGGCTAGGCTCGTGGCGAAAGGATACACTCAACGACTCAGGGTCGATTTTGGGGAAACCTACTCGCCAGTGGCCATGGCCAAGTCCATTCAGATACTACTAGCCATGCAGCATGGTATGACTATGATATATGGCAGATGGACGTGAAAATGGCTTTTCTCAACGATTACATTGAGGAAGATCTTTATGGATCAACTGGAGGGTTTCACTTCTGTTGGAGAAGAACAAAGGGTCTGTCGTCTCCAAAGGTCCATCTATGGCCTCAAACAAGCTTTCCAAAGCTGGAACACACATTTTGATGAAGTCATACAGGGATATAATTTCATCAAGAACGAGCATGATCCTTCTGTATACAAGAAGATTAGTGGGAGCTCAGTTGCGTACCTTGTGCTTTATGTCGATGACATCTTGCTTATTGGTAATGACGTCAAGATGTTAGGCGACATTAAAGCGTGGTTGTCCACACAATTTTCATGAAGGACATGGGTGAGGCTTCCTACATCCTTGGCATCGAGATCTATAGGGATAGATCTACAAAGATGTTAGGGCTAATCCAATCCTCGTACATTGAGAAAGTCTTGAAGAGATTCAAGATGAAAAACTCAAAACGAGGACACCTTCCAATGAGATATGTGATTAAGTTGTCAAGAAACAATCTCCCAAGACTGATGAGGAGCTTAAAAGAATGTTCGACATCCCCTATACTTCAGTCGTGGGAAGCATTCAATATGTTGTTTAGTGCACCAAGCCAGATATTGCTTACACTTTGAGTGTGACAAGCAGATATCAGGCATGCGTCGAGGAGACGCACTGGAGCGCGGTCAAGACCATACGTAAGTACTTGAGAAGGACTAAAGATATGTTCTGTATTTAAGGTAGTGGAGAATTAATACTGGAAGGCTATAGTGACGCTAGCTTCCTGTCGGATGATGATGATGCGAAGTCCCAATCAGGTTTAGTATTCTAGCTGAATGGTGGTATGGTAGCTTGAAAAAGTTCCAAGCAGGCTACCACAGCGGATCCCACCACGGAAGCTGAATACATAGCAGATTCAGAAGTAGCTAAGGAAGCGGTTTGGATGAAAAACTACATCCAAGAGTTGGGTATGTTACCTAGCATTGTTGAGCCCATGGTTATCTTCTGTGATAACAACATGGCGATAGCACAAGTAAAGGAACCAAGATCTCATCACCGTTCTAAACACATTCTTATGCTACCATCTGCTTAGAGAGATGGTGAGGAGAGGTGACATTAGGATGGACCGAGTCAGGTCAACAGAAAACACAACAGATCCACTTACCAAGCCGATGTTGTAAATTGCTCGTACCCAGCATCTGGATAAGATGGGATTGAGGTCGATGGGTGATTAGCTTTAAGTCAAGTGGGAGATTGTTAGGATAGGTGACCTGGAAGCCAATTAGATTGGCATACATGTAATCCAATCCTAGAAAGACTAATTCAACAGTCATGGAACAGTTGGACCGCGCATTGGATAGCGGTCATGAAACCAACTGTTTGGGGTTGGGTTTGAAATATTCCAAGTCGAGGACCTCGAGAATGGGAATCGAGCATCCTATGGAGATTTGCATTAAGAGTCGGATTCATTGGATGAGTTTCGCGTTTCATCAGCAATAGACGTGGGACGTCTAATGCATCTTGATGGGTTGATTGATTAGATGTCAACTCGACTGAATTGACTCACGGGGATCATCATATAGAAGCCTTAGAGGGTGGTAGGTATGCTTTAAGTCCCCGGCTCCGATAGTACCGGAGTAGTCCTCAGACTTAAAGAACAATTACAATCACGTACATACAATGACTGTATCTTGGATCCATGCCAGAGGTGATTATGTTATAGACACAGTCATTATAAGCCTTGTCCAGTGCAGTTAAAGTATGTAGCAAGGATGATAATTTCCAAGAAGAGGATCCATCCCCTGTCATTACATGACAGAGGTATCTCCTATGCTGTAAGAATCTGTGGCCACAGTAACTGGTCGAGTAGGAACCTATGTTGAATAATTTGGCATAACGCGATCTCAAGTATTCAAGCATAGACGCCTAGTCCAGGATGGAAACTGATACCAAATTTTATGCCCTAGACCAAGGTCGGGAGACAATAGACGGAAGAACCGTACCCGTATGGACTCCGGACATAAAAGTTCACACGGAATTCACATAGTCTCTAGTGCCATAGACCGTTGCTAGACGACCACCCATGGTGACGGGTTTTCTTGATCAAAGGTTGAGGAAGAATTATTAATTAATTGGATTTAATTAATAATGATGTTAGACACTAGCCCAAGTTTAGCTGAGGGATGAACCTAACGAGTCACACAACATCACCGAAGAGGGATAAGGAATTAATTGAGAATTAATTTCGTAAGTAATTGGATTACTTAAAATGAGAGAGGTCCATTAGATGGATTAGCCCATGGATAAATTAATAAAATTAATTTATATTGGGCTTGGCTTTATTGATTAATTAGTGACTTATTAAATTAATAAAGACTATTTTGTCTTAAGTATTTAATTGGATTAAATACTTGATGGGCTTACTTGAATGGATTTTGATTAAATTGGGTTTAATTAAATCAAGTGGGCCTAGTATTTTTGGGCATAAAAATCGGCCAACACTACATTTTAATTAAGCACATTTAAAAATTCTAGGAAATGAAATAATTAACTAGCAATTTCACTTTTGGAAAGTGCCTTGCTAGTCATTCTTTATTTGGAATAAAGATCATATTACCTTGTGAACATTAAAATGAATCTAGACACATTTTAATTATTCCATACAAGGTATATATATTTCTAGAGTTAATTATTTGGAATAGTTAATCACAACATAGCAAGAGAAAAATCTCTCCCTCTACTGGAACCTCACTCGGCCGCCCCTCTCTCTTAATACACTTCAAGTGTATTTTCTTCTTCCTTCTCTTCTAGCAAGGAGAATCAACAAGCCCTGATTTTTGGTGTTCCTTTCCTTTTTTTTACCATAGCCGAATTTTTAAGGCATTATTCTTTAACCACATCGAGCACCTAGGAATTCCAAGGGTACACCCCTTGGATTCATGGTTTTTTAATTGCCATATTTATTTACGTTTTACGCTTTATTCATCGCTTCCGCTCGCCTTTAATTCCCGGGCCGATCCACAAGCTCCTTTCATTGGGGTTGTGTTGTTTGTTGCTGAAGGAGCCAAGTGCCTACGAACCATCTGTTGCGGTAGTATAGTTGGAGGAAATCAATAAAATCGAGAACTTGGAATACCCTAAAACAAGGAGGAAATTAGGGAGGCTTAATTTTATTTCAAAAGCATGTTGGGCAAACTAAGAGCATGTGTATGGACTCTAAGACTTTTTCTATAGAAGGGAAAACTGATCATTAATTTGACCACAGGACCAAAATCGAGCATATTTTATTAATAAAGGACCAATTGCAATGCCAAAACAAGACCAAATCAAAAAAATTCTAAAGATACAGGACCAAAATTGCTTTGAACCCATTTCTCTAATTATAGTATAGAACAAATAATTTTATAAATTTACCTACACTTATTTCAATATTTACCTAACACTTACATATTTGATCAAAGAATCAATGGTGTAATTTATTAAAAGTTAGAGATGCTTTATTTATTTCTTTGATTTTCTAGTAAATTACTAAATATATCATTTATTGTAATTAATAAATCCTAATTTTAATTATGAATAAACAATTACTAAAGAAATAAAATAGTATATACACTAAATATTTATAATGGGACTATAATATAATACCTTATGTAATGAGACGGGCAACAAGCTAGATAGCTCGTTGTAAGGCTTTTTTCAGATTTTCAAGTGTTGGCCAATAGAAACGAACCTTCAGGAGGATAGAAAGACACCTCAGTAGATAGGGGCTTGTCCTTAGAAAGGCATATCACTAAATAAGCTAGTCAAACTTTTGGTATGCAATCAAAAGGTAACAAAGAGGCTAGAAAGTAGACAGACACCATTTTAGGGAGTGGTGTGTGGTTGGTCTTTAGAAAGGATGTATCATTAAATATGCCATCCAAAATTTTTATATAATTCGATGCACGATAATATCATAAATAATCAAATGATGGGTTTGTACGGCACGCAACCTGTAGGTATAGAATGATATATCGTCAGGAATAATACATTTTAATATTTATAAGCTGCTCAAACTTCTCATTTACAATCAATGTTGAATGCATGAAGATATCATTATCACCCTAGATAAAAGGGTTGAGAAGAACATATTATCTTGTTTGCAAAAATAGTTTCAAATGATACAACATGCAATGCACTTGGTGCCTTATTACATAAACTATTGTCTAGAAGCTTAATAGATCTCACAAGTTAGTCATTGAAAATGCACCTCACTAGGAAGAATAGACATTTGGCCATCTATAAAGCATGCATTCTGTCCCCTCAATCCCTAATTCTTCATTTATGAATTGGATTCCCAAAAATATTTTCAAAAGACAATCTTATCTACAAAGCATACATTCTACCCCTTCAACTCTACTTCAAAAACTCTCCTCATAGATAAGAATTAAAGTAAATTAGGGACTCACATTTCCAATTTGAGCATAGATATTTTGTAATTACTATAGGGAAATCTAAAATGTGGCCCCATATCATTTTAAATACACAAACACCTCAAATTTTTAATTAAAATTATAGATATACTCTTTCATATTGTATTACAAAAACAAGTTTACAATAATATTCCTTTAAATGCATTAAACTAATTGTGAACGCTAATTTTATCGTGTTTAAAAAATTAAAACATAAAAAAATTATCACAAATAAAAATATTTGTATTAAAATGTCAAAGTGAGTATAATCTCCATTCTATCCCTTGATTCTTCTCTTCAAAATTGGTATATATAAAAACTTGGCAAATTCAAAGGGTATCCTTTAGACTTGAAGTTTGATGTGGATGTAGTTTTAATTTACGGATGAGATGGGCATTTTACCCTCGGCACAACTGCGCACTAGGTGAATATTGAACTTTACAGAGAGAATATTTGGATGAGTGGTTTTATGTGTTGCCTTGTCAATGAATAGTAAGTTGTATAAAATAATAATATTTTTAGTATTTATAGTGGTGTTGTAAGTTATATTGTGTGATAGGGTGTATATGTTTATTGTGTGGTTTATTCATAGGAGTTTCTATTTTGTCCTTAAAAATAAATATTTTAATGTTAATATGCACATCATACAACCCCCCACTCTCGGATGGAATATCTAGCTCCTGGTACAGTATTTTATCCGAGAGTAAATACACCCAGACCAGGCATATTAAACACAAGGGAATGGGTGGGTGGGAAGCCATTAAATGTTCCCCACCCACCTCATTCTATACCTTTGTTCTTCCACCCCTTCATTCTCCCCCTTTGTCTTCTCCAACCTCATACTAACACCTCTTCTCTTCCAATGGCGGGTAAAGGTAATTCCTCAACTCTCTCTAATTAGCTCGTTTTTGTTACTCGCTCTGTGTTTCGTTTTCGTTTGTGGTTTGCTGAGAATAGTAGCTTGAATTTCTTTAGGGAAGGTGGGAATTGGCGAACACAGTGGGAGATGGGGGATAGAGGGAGGAGGCGGCCGCCACCTCAAGCTGAGGCGGGGGGGAGGAGCGCCTCGAGCTGGGAGGGGGACTGGGGTCTCCCCCCTTTAGCTCGAGGCGTTGCCTCGAGCTGGTTGGGGGGTCGGCGATCCCCCCCTTTCCAGCTCGAGGCACTGCCTCGAGCTGGGTGGGGGGGGCGCTCCCCCTTTCTTCCCTCGAGCTGGGGGGCGGGGGCGCTCCCACTCCCTTCCAGCCGAGCAATGCCTGATCTGTTGGTGGGGGCGGGCCCCCTCCCTTTTTAGTTTGTATGGCTTTGGCTAGCTCAGGGTATGTGAGGGTGATTGGCGCCTCGCCGCGCTGCGGCGTGTGGATTGCGTCTCTGACAAGGTTGGGTGTTGATTGCGCGTGCTGACCCATGTGGAGTAGCGATTGTGGGTGTTCGGGCCCCACCGTGCTATTTCCACTGAGTCGGCTGCCCACAATGCGTCTGCTCTGGTTGAGGGCCACTGCAGACGGGGAGCGGTTTGGCCTCTGTATTTTCTAACAGCCTCTGTGTGTCGAGCACTAGTGCTCCAAGCCGGTGCGCGTCTGCTCTCGGGATCTGTCGCAGACTACTGGGGAACTGCTGGCTGAAGTTTTTGGCTTCTATTTATTTATATATTATTTGCTTGTTTTAGTGTGATTATTAGTGATACTTTACCTGTCTTAGGTTGTTGAGGTCTCACTATAGTGTGTCCTTTACTACGAGTTATTGATATAGATACTGTGCATTCATCAGTTTTGTCTGTCAGTGCATCATCCGTGGTGTCCTTTTAGAGGTCTATTCACTTCCTAGAAACCTCTATTACTCTGCTGCTGATCTCATCAGGGTTTCTAACATATCAATGTCTACGTCCTCATGCGCCTCACGTGAGGAATTGATAATGATGTGATCTTTTTGATGCCGAGTGGAGTAAATAACTCTTTAATGTTATCGTGAACCTGGAGAGCGCGCAGTGATAGAGGGAGTCGGTATGATAGAAAGATGGATTAACTGTGCCCATGTCGTGTAGGCAGTGTGTGAAGCGAAGCACTAATTTGATGGCTAGCGGTGGAGTGGGGAGAACGCGGAGTGTAAAGATTGTGTGTAAGATGTCGACCTCGAATGTAAGTATGGGAGGTATTTCTGAGAGTTTCTCAAGTGTTGGGAGATCAAAGCGCTCGTCAATGTCATTTGGAGTTCTTCTATTGAACTGGACGCGTGAGGATTCATCTGACTTAGATGAGTTTCTCCTATATAATCTGTGTTGCGTGTGCATTTGCGGCGCTGCATATTTCTTTACAGCAGAGATTGGCAAATTATTTCATACGAAAGTTTTAATTGCACCGTTGCGCGAATGGTTCACTCTATTCAGTCTCTTCTGGGTCGATTTGTATTAAGTGGATAAGGACGCACCCTCGAAACTTGAAATGTGTTGCACTGCTTTATGTATAGCCTATTTATCGTTAGATACTTTTGAATGGTAAGCGAGCTATTCGTCTATTCACACCTCCCCTATGACATTTACTATTAGTCAAAGATAATCAGAGGTTATTGGATTCTGACATCAGGTCAACATTAAGCAGAATTCTTTTATTGTGTTTGAGGGGTGAGGTGCTATCGATGTTTGGATTGTGGCTACTCACCAGGATGATGCTGCTAGCTTGTTTTCACTGTTCGTTAATGCTATCTTGTTCGATGTGGGCTAGACCTGGTGTCTACTGACTTCTAGCTGATGGTGGATGAGATAGTATCTTCTTACTTTTTATGCGTTTTCATAAGCCCGTGATATATTTTGTATGTGGGTTTATTCCTCGAGGGTCCTTGGCGGGAGAGATTTATATGTGGAGGCCGCTCTGGGGCAATGGTTATTCTGATTGTGTGAGCAGCTGCATTCTCTTGATATTACATCATCGTATTAAAGTAGTTGCGGGGTCCGTTAACGCGCAAAGATCCTAATATTCGGCACGGGGCTCTTAGCTTAATAAAGATGATATACGCATCTATTCTTTCCATTCCTGCGTATTGTCTATTGGGGATTGCTTTGGTGGCGTGAGTTCCTTAGTTCTCAATCGGCTTTTTTTTGTGTTTTTATCGTCTTGGACGCTCTATCTTTCTGTTTTGTAGCAGTCAGAGCTTGCGATTTTTGATTGTCGTGCGTGTGAGGGTTAAGTTTATAGGTGGGTGCTAGTGAAGGGTACATTGAGCGACTTGAGCGTAGGAAGTTGATTCACGCCGCTGAGTGAAGGAACTCTAGTTGTGGCACCCGTCGTAGCTTCCCCGCTGGGACGTAGCCGTCCTACGTCCTCCTCCCACGACCGCATACAGTTCTGATCCCTCTCCGTCGTAAATTGTGACCTCATGGGGGCTCCTTCTACTACCCATATTATGCATGGAGTGATCGTCATCGACGGGGAGTGAGTCTTGTTTTAGTCGGTGGTTGATATTGTTATTGCAGCGCACGCGAGGTTGGTTCTTCAATGTTTCGGGGATGTGTGTGGTCGATAGAGGTGACTTCGGTCAAAATTGTCCGACCTCGTTTTCAGCGTTATAACACTTTGGTTAATGTGCATTGCTCTAAGGCTCGTAGAAATAATGTGACACTCGAGATGTATCTATGTCCATAGGTATTTATTCTGGTCATACCTCATCTACTTTTTTGCAGCCGCTGCTCAATCATCAATTTCTTATAGGCTCTATTTGTGACTCCGGTCGCGCAGGAACGCCATTTGTGGCGACGGCGTTGCCAGATATGCTGTGTTGTTCGCGTTCTGGGGTGGCTTAAAGCTGTCGGGAGAGTGAGATTTTGTTTCTCGGCGTCAAGAGGTGTGAGGTGGGGTGAAGATGTCGAGTTGTCGCGTTTAGACTAAATATTGGTTTTGGAAGTGTTGATGCGAGGCTCATTTGCATGGCCCAGGTGTTTAGTTATGAAAGTTAAATTCTTTGTCCTCTTTGGTTCCGTGTTGCTTTCACCACATAGAACCCATGGTAAATGGAGGAGTTTATGAATGTTCGAGCGGAGTCGACGCACCTTTTTGAAAATTTTATGTTGCGAGCTCAGCACAGAAGTCTGCTTCACCAATCTCTACGATGAGATCTTCGTCATTCGACACGTGTTCCGCCGGTCATCGTCGTGTACTGTTTCGTGTTGCTACAGGGTCGCACGTGTAGAGTTAGAGGGATTACTCGTGATTGGTAGCTTTTCCTGAGGTGTACGGAGGGCTAGGGACGAGCGCCTGTGATGGTACTTGGAAGCCCTGGAGCGGCGGGGGAACGGGGGAGACGGCCTCGAGGTGAGGTTCTGCCGGCGGGAGCGTCTACGTGACGGCAGAGGTGGCGTGCAGCTCGCTTGTGCGCGGGGACCGTTCACTGTGCGCGCGGGTGACACGGCGCGGGCGCTGAATGTTATGTTCCTCCATTGAACTTTTCCTTTTTGTTTTATTCTGTCTATCTTTCGGTAGCCGTAGACTCTTAGAATTGGTTTATGAACTTGTATGCCGCAGTGACATATATTGATTTTCTAGTGTTAAGCTGAATTCTCGCCATCATGTTCTATAGTCTTTTTTTTTATTCGTGGTCATACTCAATTTAAGTGTCTATTTATTTTGTGCACTTTGTCAGACGTAACTTAATTCTAAACATCGTTATTGATTCTTTCTTTGTTTCTTTTGTTCTCCTTTGATAGTGCTTGCACTGGTCAACGTATTCAGAAGATGTACACTCTTCCTTCGTGAATTTACGTTGATTATCCTGAATGATCAAATCAACCTTGGAGAAATCCATATTTGGGCGTTTTACACACTTTTGTCGGATTTGTAAAATTTAACACGTGGCGAGATTAATACTTCTTTTACTTAAGATTGTTATGGTTCTCAGAGAGTTCCAAATGCACCGAACGTTTTGTGAGCAATTGACGTTACGAGCTATCCCATATGAGCTTTCTGTCACACAATTATAATGATCATTGCCTTCCTTTATGATACCACAACCCTGGGGCGTGATAATTCCATCGTCGAAGGTTACTTCAATTGGCACTGAGTCGCTTATGATCTTGGTGATTTATTGATTAGAGATATCTTGATAATCAAGGATCATTTTGAATAGAAAGGGAAAGTAATAGTTTACTCTCTAGACCTGTTACAGACGTAGTATTGATAATTGCTTCATCAATTATTGCACGACGTCTATGTTGTACACACTTCGTTTAGCTTTAACGATAAAATGTCGACATCCTCGAGCGCAATTTGTGAAGCGGAAGAGGGCTTATCGCCCCTGTACGACATAATTAGTATCCACTAGAGAGATTGTCATTTACCAATGTGGGATTTACATGAGCGTCGCCGGTACTTCTTTTCACGAGTTGCATATTGATAAGAAGATATAGCTCCTTTAACAGTTGTCCTAGATCTAAGTATTGACGAGAAGGGAGATATCGAATTCTCCATTCTGGTACTAATAAACGTATTCTTGTCTTATTTATGCTCACTTATTCAACGCTTTTCGCCGGAAGAATCGATGGGTGAATGCATGCTCCTACTGTATGCTCAACAATAGGTGAGTTTCTGGTTGACAGAAAGCTAATAAGTAGCCATCCGCCTCCTCTCGTAAGGAGACGCACAATGGTTCTGCCGTAGTCAACTCATATCCTCTTGCCTGACATTGTAACTCTATTGAAAGTGAATCGTAATGCCTGAGAAGGGCGCCCCCGCACCCGGGAGATCTGATGTCTCCAAGAGCTCATGCGAATTTGTAAGAGGAGAGTATATCTCAATGATGAAAGCTTTACTTAGTAGCGCATAAAACATCATAGCCTTTTTATGCTCTGTGTGTTCGCTCTACCTGATAAGGAGCATCTACTTAATACGTCCAAGTACCTTTAAGATGACATCCATGACGGCGACCCGTCATGAGTGAACCTTGCATTCCTATCTTCGCGAGTATTTATGGGGGTTTGAATATTATGCAACTTCTCTAAGACCTGGTCGTACAAGTCTTTCTTTTCCTATCCACTTCGTCTATGTGTGGCTAGCATATACTTCAAGACTCATATCGATTTGGCAAGGGTTGTGGGCCTAAAAATGAACATTAGATTTCTCTACTGTGAAGGAGGTGTAAAATAATATGTCCCACGAGAAGCACGCAAGTGAATTCATAAGGCCTGGTTCGTCTCTTAGGCTGCAACAAGATTGTGAAAATGAGCCCTTCAAGTTTGTTAATTGAAAATGCCGAAGAGTTTGAACATAATTACTTTGTAACAATCCGTTCGAGTTATCTTACTCTTTGTCAAGGCGATGAGTTCATTATTGAGCCATACAACCCCTAGATTGGGGAGCGTCAATATGGTTACTGTCAAAACGTACCAAGGACCACACTATGACACACATGCAGCCTCTTTGAAGAAGGATCCTTTTTATTGGAGTTTATGTGTTCTATCCAAGTTTCACCAAAGCTTGGCTCCTTTGTCTGCCTACTAATGCAAAAATTATGCTCAGAGCTGAGTAAAGCATAATAGGCTAAAATCCATAGGGATTTTCTTGATCACAATATTGCGTGCTTGATCAGCCCAAAATAAACTAAGATTACACTTAAACGTATAAAACCCGAGGGCCTACGCAATTGGTGGCGAGAACATATCCTCCATGGCGTGTTCCTTCTATTTGTGTCAAATGTAGCCGCTCAAGCAAGTAGCACAGAGGCAAGTAAGGAAAAGGTTCTTCCATAACTTAGCGGATAGTTATGAGTAGGACAAGGATCGTTACTAGAAAAGAACAAAGAAGAAAGAACTTGCACCTTTACAAAGCAACAAAGAAGTTGATGAGTAGCAACATCCGAGATTCTTGTGGCAGATTTCTTTTGGCATTTGTTGCACAGGCATTAACTCCTTGGTCAAATAAGCCCAAACTTCCCCTTTTTCTAACATTTTACTAATTTGTATTCTTATTCTCTTTTTAGTTAGAAAATGAAGTCCAGTCCATTGATGCCAATGAAGAGTCTCAAGCTAGTCAAAAGATGATTATGGGGACTAATTTGTCGGCTACAACTCCTCCACTTGGGATGAGACTTAACAAATTCCACGCCCTTCTGCAGTGTCGGCATTTGAAGGTGAGAAGTTCGTCGTTAACCACCAATAGAGTTTCTTCAACATATATGGAATTATCTTCTCGTGAAGATACCAAACACTCTAATTGACTTCATCTCATCAATCAAAGACATTTTTTAGCTCGTTCTTGAGTAGAGGAATCGTTGAACGTGTTTTTCGCTAAAGTTGTTGCTTAGGATGAAGCAAGATCCTTATCTTCTAAGAAATTATCCCAGGGTCTTCTCGAGCAATAATTAAAAAAGCTAAGGATCATCTCCAAGATGCTCAAGTTAAAGCGAGTGAAGGGCTTCTAAGGTCCAATTCTCCATGGCCAAGTTGGAGCATATTGGGAAGGAGATTGTGGATTTGAATGAACAAAGAACGAGCTTGTGTGCTACTTTAAAGGGACAAATCAACTTAGCCATGATGCTCAAGCCAAAGTTTATGAGATTGAGGAAGACATTGTAGTACTCGAGAATACCACCCCACTAAATGATGTAATAGTTGAGGACTTGGAGGCTTCAAGAGCAAATTTGAAACTCCTTAAGAAAGACTTGAAGAGTTTAAATTCTTTTACTTGAGATTTGTTTATGATTTTTTCTCTTGTTGAGTTCCCTTTTTTTATTTTTATTTGTCCTCATGTCTTGAATGAGATTACATAATAGGATTTTTTTTCTCTATCTTGTAATCTCTAATTATATTTGAATATTTTCCATATCAACAATTTCATATGAGGAATAAAATATTTTATATGTTATGACTGAACTTAAAAATGTCTAAGCTGCCTACGTATCTTATCAAGAGGATTAGGTCATCTCGTAGTTTAAATTGCAAGATACTTATTTGGAGAGGGGAGGGTCATTCACAGTTTATACTCATGTGGACCAGGATTTTTTTTAATTTCTTCTTTTTTTTTTTTATTTGTGCTCACTCAAGCATAACATTGTTTCAAGAACTTTTCATTTATTGGGCCTATTCTCAAGCCATCTTCAGCGCTCATGGTGTACGTGTCATTTGTGTAGGCTTCTTTGACAATATATGACTCATTCCATCTTGATGTAAATTTTTCTCCCACGTAAGGAGTGGTAATTATCAATCCAATGATTTGTTCGCACACATGAGTATTTGCAAACCTATCATGGCTGATGTCACTGTTGCTGATATAATTAGATGATGCCACAGTTTTTCGATCATTTTCGTTGTATTGAGCCTGCGTGAAGATCATGGTTTTTGCTTTGATATTCAAAACTTTGCCACATGCTATAGTCAAAGTTGTCTGGTGGTTTATTCTAGAAGGGATCAAGCTTCTAACCTTTTGTGTGCATGAAAACTTTTTATTTATTTTTTAACTTCCAGCCATTTTAAACATGATTTTCATTCGATATACCACTCTTTTACATGGACCTAATCTATCAAAGATAGATTGTTTGCTGTTTTGCATGCTCTTCTTCCACAGGCGCTAGCCTATTGAAACAAACATAAAAATGGGGTCGCAGCTTGCTGCAAACCTACGGAAGGACATTCTTGTATTCTGTCTTATTCCTTGTTTTGATTTGGACTTCTAAGTTTTATTTCAATACTTGTAGCATTTATCTTAGAAATCTGCTAAAACTTGGTTAAATCCGTTAACAACCTAAGTTGAGATGCAGATTTGTTTGGGTTAAATATGGGGACATAAAAAACATGTGTTTTTAATTTATTAAAAATATTTATGTATTGTATTCTACTATGGATTTTTTATCGTCCTTGTTCATCATTAAGACTCCATAGATAGTTTTTTCTGTATGCCATAAATGCTGCCTCATCCTTCTTTTAATGATATCGGACTTGAAGATTAGATGAGTTAAAAGCGGCCGATCTCCTACTCGTATGATGACTAGCTGTGAAATGTTCTCTTGATAATTTTTTTGTTACTTACTTACATTTGTGTAGCATTGTAGTCTCATAGTAGTTTTTGTCCTTGCTATTGTGCTATCTCAGCAGGATATGTTTATTATCAACATGCTTAGTTTTATCGTTTTGTTTAGTATCCACTTTATTATAGAGTTTTGTGAAATGGCTTTAAGCGATCTATTATTTTTCTCATATCTTATGTTCCGACTTTCATTTGAATCAACTCCTTCTATCTTGGATTTGATAGGAGAATCCCTTAAAGGTCGTATTAGTTTTTTTCGCTATCTATATTAGATTCTTTTTTTATTGTCTAAAATATCAGGAATAGTTCTGATTCTTTGACAATGACGTCCATATTGTAGTGTGAATCATTCTTTCAAATAGTTTTATTCTACGTTATAGACTTTAGACTTCTTTCAAGAGCGAACTCTCTTTTTCGTACTTTTACAAGATAAGTACTTCGCTCGACAAGGCGATCATAAACTTCATGAAAGTTAGACTTATAGCAACAATCTTTTCTATTTGTTCTTTGCAATATTTAAATATTAATGCCATGTTTAGAACTAAAATTTATTCTGACACTTATAAATAATTATATTATTAACTCAGTTTACGATTCACTAGATATAGCTTGGCATAGACGATTTGTGCGTCTATGTTGTGGCATATGCTCAATCCCTATGTCCATTCAATCTAATAATTAATATTTTATTAAATTCACCAATTAGATCTTTTTCTCGTTATTATAGTGCATGTGTTATTATAATATATAAAGTTTATATCGCTTTAGGTCAATTTATGTATTCCATAATTATTATAAGTTTCTCGCAAGATAGATCAATTAATATTATAGCGTCATTATCATCTTTTAAATATTCGATTCCCTTTGTTTCTTCTTGTGAATATGTCTACCTTCATACCGTATACGTCTCAATCTGAGAGAAATCGTTTACTTTGTAACGTCATTGGTGACGCATACATCGTGTCAACCTGATCTTTCTTTTGCGGAATAGCCATCCTATCACATGATGCTCATGGCTAGGATATTTGCATCAGGTCCTCTTCTCCATCAAAAAGAACACGCGGTGCAGGCTTGGGAGACATATTCTGGTTGTGCCTACAATCCTGGTTACAGTCACCAGCTTCTGTACCTCGTGCGCTATGTGCGGAGTCGTGTGCCTTAAACAAGGCAGGATTAGTAGTGTAGTCCAACCCCGGCGCCTGGCTCTCGCCGCTCCACGTTTACAAATTTTATCTAAAAATTATATAAACTCATACCTATACCTTAATACTAATATATTCACTCACATATAGGTATATATATATTATTTATACTATAGCGTATTGTCTTATGACTAATTGATAAATTAAAGTAATTTTTGTGATTTAAATTCTTTATTTAGTCTGAGGCTGTGTGGTGCACTACTTTAATATTAGACAATGTCACTGGAGAATTGGTCAATGTATGTTTGAGTCATAAATATCGCTGGGTAATCGGTGCAGTATACGGAGGTATTTCAATTCATTAATATACTTGACGTCCTCCTTCAAAGTTAATTTTTCGTGGTTCTCTTAAGACCCACTATTCTTGGACGCCATTATTCCTGATTGATCTTGAGGGTGCCAATTTACTATCATTGATTCTCACTAGTTTGACTTCTCTGAATGGTTTTGACCGCTATGCATACTTTTTACAAATATTGGAGTCTTGTTTTTTGCCTACCGATCTCATTTTTTTAGTTCTCAATGACTCTGGACTTTTCTTTTATACATTATGCTTCTAGTGGCTAACTCTCAAAACATGTTATGGTATATTCTCTAGTTGAGCATGTACGCAAGCTTCTATTTACATCCCTTTGTAGTCTCCTACCTCTCAATTGCGAGATATATGTTTCAAATCTATCTTTCATTTAGGTTCGTGGTTATTCTCCATACTATCATGATTTGCGCAATTCTGCTTTTCGACTTAGCTTATTTTATAGCTTTCATCCATGCTATTACGTGCGGTCGTAGTTGGATATTATATATAGCATGTGTCTAGCATTACTTCATCATGTCAAATATCTCATCCATCTAGATGAAGCGTCTACCTCAGTCAATATTATAATCTCCAACAGTATTGTATTCTCGTGATCTAAGAAATATTTTATTGTACGTGCGTTAAGATAAAGACTCACCATGATTCGCTCTTCCGCGTATGATTCAGTTTAACGCTTTTTATATGCTACTGCGATGCAGTGACCATTGTCAGTCATCATGCATTTTAAGTTATTGTGTGAGACCCTTTTGAGCTGATCAAGTTATCAATCCTATTGGGTAAGATTCTGAGTATTGTATAGTCGATGGCTTAGGTCCAAAATCCGCTAATATGATGCCGTTTTTCCTCTCAATGATTTTTTCAGTTGTGTTCAACAGAGTAATTAAACCATATATAGGAGAATTGAAATATTCTGTTGTCAGAGTACATAATCAGTTCTTGCGCTATCATGTTTTAGCTCTCATGATAGCCTCTTCTGTCTTCAGGCCTTTTGGATAGGCAATTATTATTATCGATAGTATCTCTTATTTTTATTTTGGAATTTACTAACTATTCAAGTACAATGTTATTTAGTGATAATTCAATATTTATTCCTCATCTTACTACCAACAAGTGTCCCATTATGAAATGTGAATCAACGTTGTGTGTTATATTGATATAATTTAGCTAATTGACCATTCTACGTATGAATAAGCCGAATGTCTCGTGGCCCTGTACGGCTTGCAGCTCGACTATATCTTATAGTTGTCGTCATCTCCGCGCCGCGCTATATGCTGGCGGAGCCATAGTGTAGTTTGTAAGGCTATAGTGACAGAGGAAGCTCAGTTATAGGACGA
Organism: Sesamum angolense; assembly: GCA_034509725.1. Lineage (NCBI taxonomy): Eukaryota > Viridiplantae > Streptophyta > Magnoliopsida > Lamiales > Pedaliaceae > Sesamum > Sesamum angolense. The sequence continues at coordinate 44,688 of JACGWL010000725.1, forward strand.
TGATATTTATTTTTAGTCTCTTACCTTGTCATACGATATGTTTATATACTTTTATGTTATCTTCTAGATGAAAGAGACTCATCTAGGGAGCTCTATAATTTTCTTAAAGATCGACTGCTCACTGTGTAGTAACGTTTGTCTTGTAGTAAACTTGATGCCTATTGATTATAGGTCGGTTTAATACTTATCGCAGCGACTTGTACTTTATTTTACTTACGTCTTATGGGTTCAATATTGCTTCAAAACCTTCGAATTTCATCGTCGATTGAGAGGCCTACGCGTGCCTCTTTATAATTGGTGTGTGCTAGTCTAGTATTTCATTATGACAATCTCTCAAAAACAAATATCATAATTCCTTAGGAAAAGTTGTAAAGATCTTGTTGCTGAATTTATTATGTAGAAGTGACGTCATTAGTATCTATTCTCTACTCTTCCATTTCATTCTCTTAAACTGATGTTGACATCTTGACAATCTTCATTGGTGATCCTCACGTAATTCCTTTGGAACGTGAACTGATATATTATCTTCCAAATATTGTGTACACGTTAGTTCAGGCTCCTCGCCTGTTATTTCCAATATTATTATACGATATGTTTAAAACTATGATTAAATTATAGATATTGAAAGTGAAATTTGCCATTTGAATTAGCTTTGCAGTAGATGAGTATATTTAATAAGCTGCTTATCTTATAAGGTCTAGCGCATGTATCCTAGAATTAAACGCTATAATTTTGTTGTGCCCCTTTGAACGAAAAATAAATCCCCGTCTTGAATGCTAGATTGAATAATTATGAATTCATAAAACTCGAAGAGAGAATTATGCACCTCTCGGTTCTTTGCTTCATTTCTCTTCTTTATCTTTTTCTTGTGTGTGTTTTTTAAATGAGTTCAAGGGGCCTCTTTAATATATGTGACAAAGAAGTAGAGTTGTGATATACTTGAACAACTTTTATATTATCTCTTTATAATTTATTTAAAAAAATAAATACATCATATATTTGGAATAATATTGATGCATATGGCCCAAAGAAACCTAGCCCAAAGAGGAGTGAAAGGGTCGGGTCTAGGGCCTCCTGTAGACAGCCCAACAACTCAGGAAAGAGGTAATGATCCAAGAATACATAGGCCTGATCTAAAAAGGAGGCCCAACAAGAGATGATGGGTCCATAGGCCCATGTTTAGACATTCCCAAGTGGCATCAGATATGATTGGTCAACTTGACATTATCTCTTTAATATTTATAATTTTTTAAAAAAATAAATATTATAAATATTTATTTTGATTTGATTGGAGTATACATACACTTGCTCCCACATAGCGCGGCCTGATTGAAATCTTTGACTGTGAAGCATCGTTTGATTGGTTGAAACACTTCATTTTGATACTTGTTGGCTAGTAATTTGATGAGGAAATATATATTAAATTATCAACTAAATTAACTATTTGTACTTGGAATTAGTTTAGTAAATTCCAAAATATAAATATAATAATATTATAATCGATAATTAATATATTCCTTTCCACTTGTCATTATTTAATGGAGTGCAAAACTAATTTGTCTACACTAACATCTTCATAAAATGTAACTATAATGTGGGAAAAATGCACTTTTGGTCTCATACGATAGAAAGTGTTGCACTTTTGATTCCGCAATTTACGAGTTTAGCACATTTGATCGTACAGACAAGAAACTGTAGCATTTGGAACAGAAATGCTACAATTTTTGTTTTTATCTTATCGAACCAAATATGCCATAATTTTTTTATCTTTTGAGATAAAAAATACTACAACATTTTATTTAATAGACCAAATATACTAAACCCGTAAATTATGAGTTAAAAAATGCAACAGCTCTATCTTGTAGAACCCAAAATGAAATTACCCCTATAATGTTGTAAGAAAAAATAAAGGGTAAATTGCATAAAACCCTCCTGTGTTTTCATAATTTAGTTAAAAAACCGCTTTGCTAAAAAAATAGGCAAAAACCCCCCATATTTTTAAAAGTATTGCATACCCTCCCCCTTCGTGAAGTAAACCCTAACGGCGTTAATTTTTTGTTGAATTACCCGTTATACCCTTCTTATATCAACCATTGATCTTCAATTTTAAAAAATGAACGGTTCAAATTTTAAATAATTTAAATATATTTTTTATTCATATATATACATACTATATTACTATATATATAATATATAATATATATATATATATATATATATATATATATATATATATATATATAAAAAATTTGTAAACGTGGGCGGCGAAGCCGTCGCCGCCCAGCCTTGCCGTCGCCCGCTCACAGAGGAGCGACAGGCGAGGTTGCCCCCTTTGGCATCGCCCCTTCCGCCGCCCCCTTGTGGAAGGGGCGGCCAGATCTGGGTGACGGTGGTCGCCCAGGCTCCGTCGCGGACAATTACCGGCGACGGAGAAGAAGATAAAAAAAATCTATGTTTTAAAAATAAAATACAAATAATTTTTTTTTTTGAATTTTAATATTAAATAGTTTAAATATTATTTATAATAAATAATATAACTTAAAATTATTGATATTATTTTTTATTTTTAATTAGTACTATTTATGAATAAATAAAATATATGTAAATTAATAATAATTTAATTGAGTTAATAATATATATTATTATAAGTGACTTTTATATGCATATAATTTTTTAATTTGAAAAGTGAATTTTTTGTATAAATTTGATTGTGTTTTTTAAAATTTAAAATTTAAATTTTAAAAATATTATATACATTTTAGGTATTTTTATATTAAATTAATATATTTTAAAATAAATAAAATTTAATGTAATATATTTAGACTCAATAAATAATTTATATTAATTAAATAAACTTAAATAAATAATAATATTATTAAATTAATTTAAAATATATTTAAATGTGTAAGAAAGGGCAAAATGGATATTATAAATTTAAAGTAATTCCAAAAAAATTCAAAAAATGAGGCCTGCTCGCACTATAGGCCAATGTCGCTCACTCTCTATTAGTTTTTAAGAAAAGGGGGTTTTGCTAGAAAATATAGGAGCTTATTTGCCTATTTTTTTTAATACAGAAAATTTTTAACTAAATTATAAAAACACATTGTTTTTATGCAATTTACCCAAAAAAAATCTGCATCTCAACTTAAGGTTGTTAACGTAATTTAACCATTAGTTTACAGATCTCTAAGTAAAGCACAAATTGAATAAAATCTTGTAAAAAGCCAAATCAAACATGGAAAATAGAATCAAGAATTGCTTTCCAGAGGTTCGCAGATCAAAGCATCGACGCCCCCCCCTCAGCAGCCCCACCCATTTCTGTAAAGCACAAATTCCAATTCGTCTGCCACCAGTCCACCACCCTTTTCCGCCCGTTGCTATATTCTTCGACGTGTTCCCACCAATCTCCAGTCATCTTTGTCCGCTTCCCGACTTGCATTTTAATGGCGTTTCACGACACCCCACTTCATTGACGAGTCCACTTCACCAGAAAATGAGAGAAAACCGGGAGCCCACTTCGTGCCTCGTCGTCGGCAATTACTGCCACGACGTTTTGATGAAGGATGGCGTCGTATTAGCTGAGTCCCTTGGTGGCGCCGCCTCCTTCGTCTCCGCCGTACTGGACGGTGTTTCTATCCCCTCCACTCTCATAACTAAAGTGGGTTCTGATTTCTCCTACTCAGTCACCCACCCTCCACTCGTTTCCCCTTATTCCAAGACAACCCTCTTCCACGCCCATTTTTCTTCTCAAATCCAGCGCCACGATCGCGTCCTCAAACGGGTGCACGCCTGCGAACCGATCACCCCTTCTGATCTCCCCCACTCGCGGCGGTTCCAGTTCGGCTTGGGGGTCGGCGTAGCCGGAGAAATCTTGCCAGAAACGCTGGAGAAAATGCTCGACATTTGTGATACAGTTTTCGTTGATGTTCAGGCATTGATCCGTGTCTTCGATCCTGCCGATGGAACAGTGAGTCTTGTTCATTTGAGAGATTCCGGCTTCCATCATTTGCTTAGAAGAATTGGGTTTTTGAAAGCTTCGTCGGAAGAGGCGACGTATATTGATGTGGAGGAGGCAAAGAAGGAGTGTTGTGTGGTGGTGACGAATGGAAAGGATGGGTGTACAGTTTATCATAGGAATGTGGAGCAGCAAATTGCTCCTTTCCCAGCTGTTCAGGTGGATCCTACAGGCGCTGGCGACAGTTTTCTTGGCGGGCTTGTTGTAGGGGTTGCGCATGGATTGGCGGTGCCGGATGCTGCCTTGTTGGGGAACTTTTTTGGTTCGCTTACAGTTGGGCAAGTTGGGCTTCCCAAGTTTGATTTGAGATTACTGCAGGTTTGTAGTGAGATTCTTGCCCTTCAACCATGCGTTGGTAGTTGTTTTTCAGTTACTTTGCTCTTGAGTCTGTTGCATGTGTTGTCTTTCATGTTGGAATCAAATAATTTCTCGACATTTTAATGTGGGATAGACCTAGGGAACTATTAGTGTAATTAAAGTCGAATTCACAATCAGACTGGTGAAGATTTTACGAGCAGATGATTTTATAATTGGTATTTGTGAGAGTCAGAGTCTTGCATAGTTAAATGCGATTCTTCACTTTGTGTGAATGATGAAATCATATTGGGACTTTTTTCTTTGTTATGTAGTTTTGTTTTGTCCTATGCATAGTCTCCTCGGTTTATTTGCAAGATCTACATTCTGGTAGGAACAATGCTAGATGTAGATGAGGAGCTGCTGCATTATATCACTAGTTTCCTGGTTCATATTGAGAACTTATTCCCTTTACCATTAGATGTTGAGCAATCAACATTGGCACCATGAAGTAGAGGGATATGTGACAGAAGTATAAGGAGATATGAAACTCTACAGGTTAAGGGTTTTGGGAACAGTGATGATACTGATATTGGAGTTGCAAATTGAGATCCTATAGCGAATCATGGCTCCAGGTCAAAATGTGAATAACTTGAAAGCAGGAATCCTCACGATTTAAGTCAAAACCGTCTAATACTAACTATTGCATGTTACTGGTATTGGAGGTGCAACTAGAATCCTGCTTTGGGGATCGGGATTCTGGACAAAGTTCGAGTAACTAAAAGTGTGGAATTCTCATAAGTTAAATAAAAAATTATTGCTTCCAATGTTCCGGTAATGTCGATTTCAATATAATAGCAGGATAACGGCATAGGTTATAATTGTGAAAAATAGGCTCTTCCAAATTTGAACATTTTACATAAAACTAAATCACAATAACCAGAATTAGACATGGCCGTTTATTGGCAAAAAGTTGAGGTTCTATGTGCAAAAAAGCTGCAACAACATTCTGAAATGGTTATCAAGCTAAAATAAAGACCTGATCATAGATCTCTATCCCAAAACCTGCTAAGAGTGCTCAGGCTTTCGACCAGATTGGCATATTTCCTTTAGATGTAAATGAAATAGATGACTTAATGTGCGGGTGTTAGATGAAAACAAACTAACAGTGGTACCTTGCGAAGGAATGTAGGATTTGTGACAGCCAATTGAAATTTTAAGGGCCTTGTAGGAGCATGTCCATATTCATCTAAAATTTGTCATGTATGAATGATGAGGTTGTACAATTTTGCTAAAGATATTTGAAGTTGAACCAATGAAATAGAAGCATCTCTGATGGTTCCATTCAGAAGCGACTACAAAGTGTATCTGAAAACAGGGAAAACAAAAAGATGTTACGTGTTTTCTTATGCATTAACACCTGGCATAAAATTACTGAAAGTAATTATTGGAACCTATTTTAAAGCTTCACAAGCTCTGAAAACATGTCAGGAAAGTATTTCTTATTGGCTTGGTAGCAAATCGATTTTGAAGCTTTCCCTTTTTTTTGTTTGCTGAAGTTCTTTATCTATCCGAGAATCTTGAATGAGGACATTGTTTAACAATATTTACAGTTTGTGCATATAAGAAATTAGAAGTAAATGGTGAGGACGTGATGGCTACCACTACAAAAAAATTCTGAAAATTGAAAGAGCAACAGTACTACAAGTCATTTCTCGAGAGTTTTTGAAAACCCATCTCTAATGGACTTCTAAATTTGTGAAAGTATTATGTGTTTGGTTATAAATTTCGGATAAACTCTTGGGATAAGTCTCATCTCTAGGATGCATTTTATAAAGTGTCTGTTTGTGGCTTTTGAAATTTTTTTCTTGCTCTTCTACTGGATGCTCACTAAATTGCATATCAGACATTTGGCAATACTTATAAACACTAGCCTATATTAAAATGCGAGTCCTGTGGATGGACTTGTTACTTCAAGAGGTCACAGGTGTAACTAAACCAGTTCGTGATCATAGAGAATGGCAGGAAAAAGGAGCTGAAAATAATGGACTGCCTGAAGAGTTTTGGCAAATTCTTGGAGCTATATGAGAATGAGGAGATTTGAAGATTTAATATTTACTTTTGAAGCTTGAGGTACTAGAAATTTTGTGGTACAGAAAACATAGATATAAGGGTGGCCAATTAAACTTATAAAGTTCCATTCCTACTAGACCCCTTAGCTTGATTAGGTCTTCATAAATGCCTAACTGAGGGATATGAGATCCATACAGCTCTATCATGATGTAGATTTGCTGTAATTCCTAATATTGATGGGTATTTTCTTTTTCTGGGAGTATGGCATTCGCATATTATTGGATTTATTGTCTGTATGTATGATTTTCCATGTGCTTTAGTCTCAATCTCCTAGTAATGGTTTATAAGATCAACATTGTTAATTTTGTTCTCTTTTTTCATCTATAATATTGTGTTTGTGTTTCTCATCCCAATGATTCTTATTTTCTTCGGAAATTTGTTGCGGGAATGTAGCAATTAGTTACAAAGAAACATGTTAATGATGTAAAAGTTTTCCCAAAGTATTTGTAGTCAACTGATCTTTTGAGTCATTTAATGGTGAAAGACATATTTATGTGTTTCTTTATACTCTCTGATGCTATCTATTTGGTGTTTACCTACTGCCAGATTAACTCTCTTTTTTCCCCCCACCCCCCCTTTCTGATACATATATATTCCAATTTCATTACTAGGCAGTTAAGGATGAGTTGCAGAGGAAAAGGTTGAAGCTATTAGGCCGTTGTGAAAGACAAAACGACAAATTAGTTTTTGTGAGGCCTTTAGATCATGAGGAGTTCCACACAGCACTTATTGAAGCCAAAACTTCACCAGCAGTTCCTATCCAGCAATGCCAACAGGAGTTGCCCAGTTCACCCAGAGTGGCAGAACATCACAACCACCTCGTCTGCAGTGGTCAACAGAACGCATTGTTGGGCAATGCTTGCGAAGAACCAATTAAGTCAGTTGATGGGATCCCTGATCAAGCTTTGTAACACCATCCCCCACCCAATGCCCAATCACCAAACTGAGAAAAAAAAAAAAAAAAGAGAAACAAAACAGAAAGGCAGAAAGAAAAGGAAAGAAGAGAGGAGAGACTTGGCCCCCGTACATGTGTTTGTCTGAGATACACTGACTGAGCCTCTTCTGCTGCTAAACTTTTGAATCCTTCAATATAAAAGTGCAGAGTGTAGACTTCTCATGTGGTAATAAGACTGCTATCATCCTTGGGCACTCGATTGTTATCTTAATTGACAGGAATCATGAACGGAAGAAAAATGCAAGGATGTCATGGTCATAGCAGGAGATGGCGTAGATGATTGTTTAGCAAGTCGAGGGAATGAGATAGCAAGAGCTAACTGATGGTTCTGGTCGGAATGCTGCAAAAACTCAAGAACACAGCTGTGGTGCACAAGCACTGTAATGTTGTATGAGACAAGGACAATAAGAAGGTATTTAACTTAGTAGTAGCATACTGGGCAGAAGAAGACATGGCAATACTTAATAAGAGTGTAGTTATTCTCTTGTGTGACTGTATTCCTTCGTTTCTGGAATGTTAATATTGTATATTTGAAGGGAGCAAAGAGGTTTGAGTGTCATCATCGCAGATTTTCCCTTATCATTTAGTTTTGTGTAGGTAAGTAAAAAAGGACGCAGATGCTGAAGAATTTATGCGCAGGTTGGAGTTTTCATGACATACACAACTGAACAAAAGATTATAATTTTGCTATCTGTTTCTCAGTTTCCGTGGTTAAAGATAGGGGTGAGGATGTGGGTTAAAGACCCATGGGCCAATCCAATCCAACTAGTTGTGGGTTGGGTTTCTTATGATTTAAAATCGGTTGTTTATGAGTAGGATTTAAATAAAATTATATTTCATATGTGTTGGATATGATTTCTTAATGGGCCTAATATGGGTTATGGGTTGATTATGAGCTCAATCCATAAAATAGATGTAAGAATAATTAAAATAAGAAAAAAGACAAAGCAATTTTTTGTAAAATTTTTGCAATTTGAATTTGAATCAATGACATTTCATATGAAAATGGAAAAATTGCATAATACCCCCGTGTTATCTGAAAATTATTAAAAATTTATCTGTGTTAATTAAATAACAAAAAAAGACCCTCAATAACTATAAACCCTACAAAAAAAAAAAAAACCCTTCTTTAAAAAAAATGGGGAGTGACTTACATATGCTAGAAATGAGAGTGGGATAATATTTTGAACTATTTTTAGTCTTTGATTTTTTTGAATGGACAAAAACTACCCTTGTCTTGTGCAATTATTTTCTTTCTTTATATTTTGATTAATTTTTTTTTTTTTCATATTTTACTAAAAAAATATTATAAATACTAAACAATTAGTATTCATGAAATTTACATGTAAAAATTATTATTTCATCAAATTAAATTATTATACATATTTAGCATATGAAAATATCAAAATTTTAAGATTATTTAATATTATTATAAGTTTTTAAAATTAAAATACATTAGTTTATTCTTAAAATATTATTAGTAAATTTAATTTATTATAAATAATATTAAAATTAAATATGAAAATTATTTAATATTTAAAATTTGAATTATTTTTACTTTACTTTTAAAAAAATAGAATTTATTATTTTTTACTTTCTACTCCGCCGTCGGCATGTAGTGGTCGGCGACGGAGCCAAAGCTTTGGGGCGACCCTGGATCTAGGCGACGTCGCCTCAGATTTGACCACCGTCCCCTTGCAGAAGGGGGCGGCGACAACGAGGGCAAAGGGGCGACACAAGGTCGGTCCCTTTGGAGCGCGACCTCGCCGTCGCCCAGTATGGATTTATATGTACATATATATATATTTATATTTTATAATTATATATATATATATAGTATATGTATAATATATTTATAAATATAGTATATTATATAGTGTATGTATAATACATATATAAAATATATATAAATAAAATATATATTTTAAATTATTTAAAATTTGGACTGTTATTTTTTCAATTGAAGATCAATGATTGTTATAAGAAGGATATAACGGTCAATTCAGCAAAAAATTAATGCCGTTAAGGCTGACTTAACGGAACAAGAGAGTATGCAACAATTTGAAGAACTCAGGGTTTTTTTTGCCTATTGTTTTAACACAAGGGGTTTAGCTAAATTTTGAAAACACAGGGGGATTTTATGCAATTTACCCTATGAAAATTGCATATACTTCTTGGTATTTTCTCATAATACCTAATATCCTTTTATCTCTCATGATGTATTGTAATTAAATATTATTAGTATAGTTTTTGTAACCACAATTTTGGTGGTCTATAAATACCACTATAAAATTTATTTGTAAATTGTAAGTAAGCTTTTGGAAGAATAAGAAAAGAGATTTAGAGAGAATACATATACTATTTTTTATATATTATTAGGAGTGGTAGGCTAATAACTTAGAATTTGTCTAAGTTTATAACACGTTATCAGCACGACGTTACGCTCGATGAAGGTAGAATGTTAAATTTTCTACATATAATTTGTAAACTTTATTTGTTTACCTCTACAATATCATAGTTCTTTTATTCTTGATTATTTAATAATGATATATGAATAATTTGAAAGGAGCTCGTGGATTGGCCCTAAATTTCTTTTATTCTTGATTATTTAATAATGATATATGAATAATTTGAAAGGAGCTCGTGGATTGGCTCGAGAATTTAGGCAAGCGGAAGCGGTGATAAAACAAAACATAATTAAAATGATGTGATAATAAAATCATGGATCCAAGGGGTGTACCCTTGGAATTTTCGGGCGTTCGATGTGGTTAAAAAATTAAGCCATAGAAATTCGGGCTATGGTGAAATATAAAGAAGGAAGGGTGCAAGATATTAAAACTAACATATGTATATTCCAAATAATTAACCCTAGCATATATAACCTTGTATGGAAACATTAAAATGTGTCTAGGTTCATTTTAATGATCACAAGGTAATATAATCTTTATTTCAAATAAAGAATGAGTAACAAGACACTTAAAAGTGAAAATTGCTAGTCAATTATTTCCCCTAGAATTTTCAAGTGTACTTAATTAAAGGTGAGTGACCAATTTTTACCCTTAAAAATACAAGGTCCACTTAATTTTAATTAAATCTAATTTAATCAAAATCCACTTAATTAATCCCATCTCAAATAGTCTTCATTAATTTCATAAGTCCAACTTATTAATTAATAAAGGCAAGCCCAATATAAATTAATCCCATTGTTTATTCTTGGGTCAATCCATCCAATGAATTTCTTTCATCTTAAGTAATCCAATTACTTACGAAATTAATTCTCAATTAATTCCTTATCCTTCTTGTTGATGTTGTGTGTGACTCTTTAGTTTCACCCCTCGACTTGGGATAGTGTCTAACACTATTATTAATTAAATCTAATTTAACTAATAATTTTTTTATCAACCCTTGGTTAAGAAAGCCCGTCACCATGGGTGGCCGTCACTACAAGAAAAAAGAAGCAAAAGGCCGAAATTCGTAGTAAAAACGTTTTTGCTACGAATTCGCTACAAATTTTAGGCGTAGGTAAGATCGCGTAGCCAATGCTTTGCTACGGATACAATTCGTAGCAAAAGGATATTTGCTACGGAAAATTGACTTTTGTTACCGCATAATTTTCGTAGTGAAAATAGTGGCAAAAATCATTATCTTTCGCTACGATGGTCTGGTTGTAGCCATAACAAGGGTATTTGCTATGCAAAATTGACTTTCATGACAACATCAATTTTGCAGCAAAAGCAACGATAAAATCATTCACCTTTTATTACAGAGCTCCGTTTGTAGCAACAAATCTTAAATTTGATTTTGTATTTTTTTATGAGTATCCTCATTCTATATTCATTATTTGTTATTTTTATTACTATAATTTTATTATTATATTAATAATTGAAAGTATTCTTACAAAATCGATATATCTAAACATTGAATTACATTAGAAAAAATATTGCATGCAAGTAAAGGAAATCATAAGATAACTTGTGCATATAAAACTAATATTTTGTACCAACATTGCATAATACAACTACTTAAGCTAAAAAAATAATAAACAATATTGAATGTTGATCAACTCACCACATTTACACCGAGGGTTACACCAATTATTCTTCAAAAGACATCATATACAATCAACAACATGTTTTCCTTTCTAAGACCTTTCACCAACCACCTACATTATAAATCAAACTGTTTTCTCTCTTTTTGCCCTTTTTTAAAAAAAAAAAAATAACGTAATATCTCTTTCCCTGTTCGTTTTTTAACCATAAAAACTCTTCTTAAGCTGTGCTATTTGACATTTGTGCATTGTCTTTTGATGAGGGTACCTAGAGGTCTAATTTGCCTGTCTTATGCATGTCCTAGGCTGAGGTAGTGTGTGAATTTGCATTGCAGTTAGGGATAATACTGCAACGGATCAACGATTAAAAATAAGATCAAATACCAATAGAGCAAAAATTACTTAGACCTAAAAGAATGGGGATCCAATTAATGACATTAGAGATCAGATCCATAATCCTTGCGCATTTCCTTACAAAATAAAAAATGAAATTTAGAATTGCAAACAACAACTACACACTAAATTGATCCCACACCTGAAGCGCCACCTCGATAGAGCTTTGGAACCCCAAATATGTCTTGAAGTCCTGAGCTATCTCACGAACAAGCCGTTGGAACGACATTTTTGGATCAAAAGCTCCGTGGACTTTTGGTACTTTTGGATTTCTTGGAGAGTGATAGTGCCAGGGCGGAAGCGGTATGGCTTCTTCACTCCGCCGGTAGCAGAGGAGGATTTCCTGGAAACCTTGGTGGCCAGCTACTTTCGCGGCGCCTTACCACCGGTGGACTTGCGGGCGGTTTGCTTTCTACGGGGCATTTTTGGGGTTTTCTTCTTTGGACGAAGGCTTTTTGACTGAAAGAGTGGAGAAAATGATTTCATGGATGAATGGAGGGGTTTTTAATTTTAGAAATTTTTTTTTATTTGCTTGTGTAGGTACTTCTTCTTTTTTTTTTTAAATATTCTTTAATAATAAAATAATTGGAGGAAATAAGCTATAATTTTAGAGCCAAAAGTTTTTACTACAAGAAATAAATATTTATTGCAAAAAGTCATGAAATGACTTCGTTTAATGTCTCTTTTTCTTATAAATACGATTGCTTTAGTAACAAAACAGAATCATAGAAAAAGATATAAAAACGACATCATTTGGCTGGATAATTTGCTACAGAATAAAATTTGTAGTAAAAAACAATATTTGCTATGATGTTTTTTTTGTAGCAAAAAATTTGGTAGCAAAAAGCATATTTTCTTGTAGTGCGTCTAACAATGGTCCATGACACTAAAGACTAGGTGAATTTTCGTGTGAGCTTTTAGGCCTCGAGTTCATACGGGTATGGTCCTTCCGTCTACCGTCTCTCGGCCTTGGTCTAGGGCATCGAATTTGGTGTCGGTTCCCATCCTAGACAAGACTTCAATGCTTAAATACTTGAGATCGCATTACGCCAAATTGTTCGACGTAGGAACCTCTTTTTTTCTTACTCTAGCAATGACTATGGCCACAGTTTTTTAGAGCGTAGTCATATCTCCAAGTGCATAGGACGAATCCTCTTCTTGAAACTCACCGTCCTCGCTACATACTTTGACTGCACTGGACAAGGCTTATGATGACTGTGTCTATGACACAATCAGCTGTCGCACATATCTAAGATGCAGTCTGTTGGAATGGGCAATCAATGGCAGTTTACCATTCGCCAATCTTTATCAAATAATATTAGACTGATGAATACGGTAAGAATTCATCATGTTAGTAGTCTGTTTTCATTGTGCTTACCACTGACATTGAATGAAATTTTAAAGTCACAGCAAAATGCCCACAGACCGAAAGGTTAAACCCATGGAGTTGGGCTGCGCATAGGGGTGCAAACGAGCCGAGCTCAAAATTTGAGCTCGAGCTCGAGCTCGAGCTCCCTTAACTGAGCTCGAGCTCGAGCTCGAGCTCGGCGAGCCCAACAAAGAGGGGCTCGAGCTCGAGCTCGAGCAGTAGACAGCGAGCTCGAGCTCGAGCTCGAGCTCAATTGATACGAGTCGAGCTCGAGCTCGAGCAGCTCGTGAGCTCGACTCGAGCTCAATTAATTTTTTTTTTTTAATATTCGAATTTAAAAAAATATAGACTATTGTACCATATGGAACATATTATTAAAAAATTTAAATATGAAGCATGAAGAGAATATTCATAAGAAGACTAAAAAGAAATACGATAATTTTTATATGCATTATATTAAATATTAATTTACAAAAAATTATGAAAGTGTACTAAATTGTTGATTAAGATTCTTTTGGATAATATAAACTATAATACCATATTTTAATATCATCTAAAACTAAAATATGAGATATGGACTAATAGCTTTAATATATAGTGAATAAGTACATTTTGTTGTAATGGAATGAAATTGCAACAATAAAATATATGCATTATATTAAATATTTATCTAAACGTATTAAATTATTGACTAAGCTTGTTTTTAAATAATATAAAACAAAATATCATATTTTAGTATCATCTAAAACTAAAATATGATACACTGACTATAAATTCTAATTATCTAATATATGATGAATTTTTAAAAGAAATTATTTTGTTGTAGTGGAAATTAAAATTATAACAATAAAATTCATATACATTATATTAAATATTTATTTACAGAAAATTATTAAAATGTACTAAATTGTTGATTAAGCTTCTTCAGATAATATAAACTATAATACCATATTTGAATACCATCTAAAACTAAAATATGAGATGGACTAATAATTCTAATATATAGTGAATAACTGAATTTTGTTATAAGAGATTGAGAATGATAAAAATTTATATACATTATATTAATATTTATTTACAAAAAAATTATCAAAACGTACTAAATTTTCTAATAAGTTTGTTTTTAGATAATATAAACTACAATAATACATTTTAATATCATCTAAAACTAAAATATGAGATATTAACTAATAATTCTAATTGATAATGAATTTTAAATATTTATTTATAAAAAAGTATCAAAACTTACTAAATTATTGCTTAACCTTATTTATAAATAATATAAATAAAAATACCATATTTTATTATCATATAAAATCTAAATAAGAGATATATTGACTAATAATTCTAATATATGATGAATTTTCAATATAAACTTGATACAATATTAAATATGCACTTTAATAATATATATATATATATATAATAAAAAATAAATAAAAAAGGGGGTGAGCTCGCGAGCCGGCTCGCGAGCTCACGAGCTCACCCTAAAAGGCTCGAGCTCGAGCTCACTAAGAGCTCGAGCTCGAGCAAGCTCGGCTCGAGCTCGAGAAGCTCGAGCTCGAGCTCGAGCCGAGCTTTATGAGCCGGCTCGCGAGCTCGCGAGCTCGCGAGCCGGCTCGGCTCATCTTGCACCCCTAGCTGCGCATAGGTTTGGCAGCTATGAAACCAACTCTTGAGGGTCGGTCTGAAACGTTCCAAGTCGAGGACCTCGAGATAGGGCATCGAGACTCCTATAGAGACTTGCACTAAGTACTACAACTGTGTTTTGTCGGCATAAGACGTGGGTCATCTATGAAGTTTTAGCGGGTTAGTTGGCCAGGTAGTCGACTGATTGAACTGACTCGTGGGAATCGTCATATGGAAGCCTCTAGAGACTTGATCAATATGACTGGGATTCCCAGTTCCGATAGTATGGGATTAGTCCTCGGACTTGAAGAATCATGGCAGTCAAGTGTATACGAAGACTGTATCTTGGATATGGCGAGAGGTGGCTGTGCTATGGGGCATGGTCATCATAAGCCTTATCTAGTGCAGTCGGAGTATGTAGCGAGGACGGTGAATTCCAGGAAAGAATCTTCCGTACGAGAGCATGGAGTGATGATGCTATCCCTAGTGGAAAAGCTCAAAGACCTCCAAGCTGATTTCGATAAGGAGGAAACGTACGTTGACGTGATCCTACAATCACTACCTCCCTCTTACGATCAATTCATTATCAACTATAACATGAATGGGCTTGAGAAAAGCCTTCATGAGTTGATTAAAATGTTGGTCCAGTACGAGGCAACGATTGAAAAATTTGCACCGTCGGTACTAGTGGGAGAGGCTTTGACATTTAAAGCGAAGGGTAAGGTTGCCGGACGCGAGAAGAGAAAGAAAGATGAGATGTCTTCTACTACTGCTAGCACTTCGAGTGTTCTTGTTACACCGCTAGGTGGGGTAAAGGAAAGAGGAAGAGGGTTCGACAGTCAAAGATTCCAAAGGATGTTTGCATTTATTGCCGAGAGAAGGGCCATTGGAAGAGGGAGCGTCCTGAGCTCCTCGCCGATGAAGGTAAAATCTTTAACTTGAGTATTAACATAATCACCATCCTACTCTTGGTATTGGATACCAATGAACTCATAAATATGCGAATGGTTTGCAGGTGAAGATGAGGAGTAGAAAAGCCAAAACAAGAAGGTCCCCTAAGGTTTAACGATAGTAGGGCTGTTGCTGCAAAGACCAGGGACTTGGTTAGGCTTAGTGATGATCATGTTAGGATAGTACCTATGTAACCTAGCATGATCGAAATAATATTTTCAATTATTGTTGGACAATTTTGATTACATATTTTGATCAATAAAGTTTTTTATTTGACATTGAATGAGATTCATGTCTGTTGGGTGAAACATTTACTGTCTCATAATTGGATTATGAATACTCAAATAAAGAATAAAATGATAATAAAAGAGTCCAAACTTACACTCATGGTAGGTCAATCTTTTCTAGTTGAGGATGAGAAAGATTGATGGGTTCAAAGAGTACTAGAAATAGACAATTTAGATCCATTAGCTTTCAAATCCTTTACTAAGACGGAGAAAGACCGCAAAAGCTCTTTTATGGAACAAAATGAGCTTACCAGTTGTGTGTTGGATTGGATCCAATGCGATATCTGTAAAGTCACTAAAATACACAAGATTAGTATAGGTTCACAAGTTTAATTTTGTTTGATGAGAATCTAAGAATTAAACAAGGATGGTGAACCAAACTGATGACCTTTCGATTGGATCGAGAGGGAGTGTTTTTAATGGGGGGTTTTTGAATATCAAAATTGAGAATGTGATTCTCACTCGTTGAAGTTTTTCCTAAAAGGACCACGGAATGACCGGTCTCTGATAAGGAAGAAATCAAACAAAGTTGGACTTTGTTTGATCGGTGTTTTACTGAAATGAGTTGGCCTTATTTTATGATAAACTATCGTTCCACAAAGTACTTGAGTCAATAGGATGATCCTATATATGTCAAGGAAATAGTGGGAGTAGGTTTTCATACAACTTCTCAAAAACATCATTCGTAATCTAATGACATCTCTAACTGACCATATTCCAATCCTTATTTGTCTATTGAATTGGATTTTTAAATAAAAAAGGACATAAGGAGGAGCGATGTGGGACATCGTTTGAATCAGTGGTTTGGAGCCTAATGATTCACTAGGAAGTTCAAACTAGGTTTGAGACTTCAAAACTGGAATATTCAATCGTACTAGGTATGACTTGATTAGCCCGAGTCAGTAGGAGTTGGTGTCAATTTCGATATGTTTGTGTGTAAACGTCTCACTCATTTAGAATGAGGTTAAGATATTTGGGAAAACACTAAGACACTAGTACAAAGTTGTTTCATGAAATTCTCCATAAAAGGAATTGGATTCCTACATTAGGAGCGAGCTGTTCAAGAATCAGTTGTAGAAAATTGATGAGAAAGCTCAAGCTTGTTCAAGACTCAGTTGCGCTTAACTGATGAGAAAGCTTAGATGTCTAAGACATCCCTACGTCTGTGTTAGTTTGGTGTAATGGACCTGATATTGTGTACGCTTTAGGCATAACAAAACGTATACCAAAAATACACAATTGGCATTAGACAGTTGTCAAGAGCGGTTTTTTAATACCTGAATAAGGATTAAAGAAGTGTTCATGACACATGTTTGTGGAGACTTTGCTAAGGCGATGATTTTGCTTCGTCATTATCTCCATGAGAGCCCGAAGTCTCAATATTTAACAGTCAAAAGTCCTTTCCAACTCTGGAAGAATTTAAAGGATTGATTTGACCTTCAAAATGCTGTAATATTACCACGTGCAAGAGATGAGTGGATACAATTGAAATTGCAAGATTTCAATAAAATCGTTGAATACAATTTTGAGATGTTTCACACTGTATGAAACTTGAGCTTGTGGAGAAGATGTGATAAATGAACAAATGTTATAAAAAATATTTTCTACTTTTCATGCATCTAACTTTGTACTCGAGCAACAGTACTGGGTACATGGGTTCAAAATCTATTCAGAGTTGATTTCATGCCTACTTGTTGCAGAAGAAAATAATTAGTTCCAAACCACTTCCTAAAAGCTCAGCGGTATTTCCTGAAGCAAATGCTAGTTCTTCACGAAAGGGGCGTGGTCGATACCATGGCCATTGACGTGAGTAAAGCCAAAGCAATAATAGTATTTATATCATTCGTAGGTGCGGAAAACTCTCCATGAGGTAATTCTATAATTTTCCAAGGTAAAAGAGCTCCTGGCCAATTAGAAACAAAAAAGATAGAAACATGGTTCCAATACGGGGCCATTCTTATGGATGTGGTTATGGTTATGGTCATGGTCATGGTCGTGGTAATGATCGTGGAAATCATCATAATACATGGATTAATCCTGACATTCAGAAAAATAATGTGAACAAGGCAAAGAATGAACAAGAAAAAACTTCAAAGGGAGATCTTTGCCATAAATGTGGAATATCTGGACATTGGTCCTGTACCTATCGTACGGCACAACATCTAGTCAAGTTATACTAGGGTTTTTTGAAAGCAATGGGTGAAGAAGTTGAGACTAATTTTTTTGAGGCTGGAATCTCAAACAATACCACATAGATGCATCAGATTTTTTTTCAGCCCATTGAAAATGATGATAAAGATCTCTCTGAGCTTCCCTTAAGGTCTGGTGACAATCCTGGGGATTTCAACATGCTTGTTGATTAGATATTTATCTCATATGTTAGTAGCATGTTTCCATTATTAAGTTATGCTTATTTTCATTTGTAGGGCATTCCTTTTTCAATGTTGTAATGTCTTTTTATATTTTATGAATGAAGTTTTTTTTTACTCATTATATGTCTATTCATTTATCTAGAATGGATCAAGCCATTACAAATCTCAATGATAAGGAGCATTGTCTTGTTGATAGTGCCACTACGCATACAATTCTAAGAAACAAATTTTTTTTTTGCAAACTTGTTAATGACAAGAACCGATGTGAGTACTATTTCAAGAGTTAGTAATCTTATTAAAGGCTCCAGAAGAGTTATTATCTTGTGTTACCTGAAGGAACAAGATTATACATAAATGATATTTTATATTCTAGTAAATCACAAAGAAACTTATTGAGTTTTAAGGGTATTTGACAAAATGGTTTTCATATTGAAACTATGATTAAAGATGGTATCAAATGCTTGTACCTTACAATATGAAACTAGCCAGAAGCAAGTTTTAGAAAGAATGCGAACGGCTAAATTACCTTTTTGGTCCCATAAAGAAGGGAGTTTTCCGTTTTAGTCCCACGCTTTACGCAATTTCTGATTTTATCTCATTTTTAAACAAAAACTGCACAAGTTAGTCCTAAAAGCCAATTTTCGTCAATTTTTTAACGGTTGCTTGGCCAAACGTTAAGTTGTTACTATTCTAATTTTTATATTGGCCCCAAAATGAGCATTTCGCTCCTATAAAAAATGTTGGCAACTGCTATAGAAATAAATGAGCCATTTTCACTCTCTTCCAAATAGAAAAAATTTCATTCTCTTTCTTGGCCGAGAAAAAAAAGAAGAAAATAATATTTGAAAGGAGCACCATAAACTGCTTATGTGGAGAGGTTACTAAACTACGTACGTCATGGACAAATGCAAATCCGGGAAGATTTCCACTAGTGTGCAAGGAGAAATGGTGGTTGTGGCTTTTTTGCTTGGGAAGACAATGCTTTGTGCACAAGGGCACGCATTAATATTCTTGAACTGCTGCGTCGCCTAAACAAAATGGAGGAAGAAAATGCAAAGCTTCATCGAAAAATCAAAGTTTTGTAGCCCCTTTATTTTTCTGTTTGGTTATCATGCAATGGAATTTGGGTAAATAAGTAATTGTCCTATTTTCATGGTTTCTGTAGGTATATCAAACAACAAAATATTGGCAAGCAAATGCCAATTTTGTACATGAAGATGTTATCAATATGATGCAAAATTGTATTAAGCCATTATGCATGGGATAAAGTAAAATACAAGCAATATCTAAAAAAGCTAATGAAATTTGTATTAAGCCATTGCCAATACACAAAATGTAAGAAAAGACTCATCAATTTTAATACTTCAATAGATAATGCTCAACACACAACAAATTTGAAAGCACAAAACACAAAAAATCACAGGGCATAAGTTTTGGTATTGAGCATCCCCCAAAAACAGTCCAACAAAAAGAAACAACAATCAAAGATCACTTTTTACTTGTTAAAAAATTGATGAAAATCGGTGTTTGGCCAAGTAAAAATAAAAACAGCAAAAACACTCCAATCTTAACAACAACTTAACGTTTGGCCAAGCAACCGTCAAAAAATTGATGGAAATTGGCGTCTGGAGCTAACTTGGGCAGTTTTTGTTTGAAAATGGGATCAAATCGAACGCTTAAAGCGTGGGACTAAAATGGAAAAGTTCCTTCTTTATGAGACCAAAAAGGTTATTTAGCCAAATGCGACCATATACTCCTCGTTTTATGCACATTGATAAGCTCCACTGGAACACATAGTGTCACTAACCCGAAGTTAGTTTGTCAATGTATTTTTACTTTGTGGCCTGATAGACTTGATCACTTAGGTAAAACAATGATGCATAGGATCATTGAAAATTCACGTGGACACCCACTGAAGGACCTGAAGCTCCTTATTAAAGGTGATTATATATATTCAACTTCTTCTCTTGAAAAATTAATTATAAAGCCATCTATAACAAAAGTGAATGTAAAATCTCCTATGTTTCTTGAACGAATTCAAGGAGGCATATGCAGGCCAATAACACCATCATGTGGACCATTTATATACTTCATGGTGTTGATTGACGCATCAATACATTGGCCACATGTAAGTTTGCTGTGAACACGAAATGTTGTATTTGCAAGGATTTTAGCCCAAATTATTAAATTACGAGCTTATTTTCCTGATTATCCGATAATATTAGATAATGCAGAAGATTTACTTCTAAATCCTTCAATGCTTATTTCCAATCAATTGGGATAGTTGTGAACATCCAGTTGCTCATGTCCATACTTAAAACCGCCTGGAAGAGTAGGTAATGAAGCGGTTACAATTAATAGCTAAACATTTATTAATGAGGTCAAAATTTCCTTGCATGGGGCATGCAATTTTACGTATTGCAGCTCTAATTCGTCTTTGACCGATCGTTTACCATAAACTTTTTCTGTTAAAGTTGGCCTCCAAAAGAGAACTAAATATACCTCCTCCTCAAAGAACTAAAATGGGGTCACAAAGGAGACCGAGAGTTTATGTTGGTTTTGAGTCTCCGTCAATTATTAAGTACCTTGAACCAATGACCAGTGATCAATCCACTGCTAGGTACTTGGATTGCCAATTTGATAAGACAATATTCCCAGCATTAGGGAGAGGAAATAAGGAGATTAAAAGAAAAGAAATTGAATGAAATGCAACATTTATGTCTTTTATGGATCCAAGGACAAATGACAATGAACTTGAAGTTCAACGGATCATACATTTGCAAAGTGTTGCAAATAGGCTACCAAATGCGTTTGTAGATACCAAAAAGGTCACACAAGCACATATTCCAACTGAAAATATTCCAGCTCGTTTAGAAGTCCCTGAAGTGATTCTTACTCAACTAAAGGCATCTGAGTCACAAATACGCTAGAAGTGTGGTAGACCATTTGGCTTTAAAGATGCAAATCTTCAAGAGAAAAGGAGCATATCGTCTCAATTAATCATTATGCTAATGTGACCACTAGTAATGTCTTTGAGTATAAAATTCCTGAAGCGATTTTATGTGAAGACTGTAAACTTAATGAGCACGATCTCGAGGATAACTACGAGATGTCTATTAATTATGCTCACAACAGTCAAGTTGGTATCCAAAAGAAATTGAAATGAATGATTTTTCCTATTCTATAGCCGTCAAAATCATGGATGAAAATGAAAATGATCGTCAAATTATGGAGGAATGCTGACACTGAAATGATTAGAAAAGATGGAAAAAAGCAATACAAGATATGTTGGGATAGGTGACCAAAAGCTAATTGGATTGGTTGTTTGCCATTAGCCAATCTTTATCAAATAATATTAGACTGATGAATACGATAAGAATTCATCAAGTTGGCAGTTTGTTTTTATTGTGCTTACCACTAACATTGAATGGGATTTCCATGTCACAGCGAAATGCCACAGACCGAAAAGTGAAACCCACAGAGTTGGGCTGTGCATAGGTTTGGCGGCTATGAAACCATCTCCTGATGGCCAGTTTGAAACATTCCAAGTCGAGGACTAGCACTAAGTACTGCACCCATGTTTCGTCGGCATGACACATGGGTCGTCTGTGCAATTTTAGTGGGTTGGTTGGCCAGGTAGTCGACTGACTGAACTGACTCGCAAGAATCATTCATTATATGGAAGCCGCTTAAAGCTTGATCGATATGACTGGAATTCCCGGTTCCGATAGTATGGGATTAGTCCTCGGACTTGAGGAATTATAGCAGTCACATGTATACGAAAATTGTATCTTAGATATGGCGAGAGGTTGTAGTGTCATGGGCATGGCCGTTATAAGCCTTATCCAGTGCAGTCAGAGTATCTAGCGAGGACGGTGGATTCCAAAAAAGAATCTGTCCTCTGTCAGTATTGTGACAGCGAGATTTTCTATGTGCTTTGAGATGGTTTAGACTCTTCAAGTCTATGGCCATAGTGATTGATCGAGTGTGAAGGAATTTCCTACGATGATCAGTAGAGTAAGCGCATCTCGAGTATGAAGAGTAGATGCCTAGTTATGGATGGAAATCGATGCCCAATTCCATGTCCTAAACTACGCCTGGGAAACGGTTGACAGTAGGACCCTATCCGTATGAAATCGGAGCCTAAATGTTCACGCCATTATTCGCCTAGTCTTTAGTGTCATGGATTGTTGCCAGACGGCCATCTATGGTAACGGCTATTTCTGGTTATGGGATAATAAAAATAATTAATTAAATTAGATTTAATTAATTGTGTTGGTTGCACGCCCAAGTCTAGTTGAGGGTAAACCTAAAGAGTCACAAACAAATCATGAAAGATGATGGATTAATTTGAAATTAATTCTGGAAGAGGTGAATTAATTTAATTAGATTAAATTAATTCTTGGAGAGTATGAATGATTGGAATATTTATGAGAAATAATCCATTAGATGGATAGTTCAGAATTTAATTTATTGGATTAATTGAATTTTGAACTTAGCCTTTTTAAATTGATTGGATTAATTTAAAAGAGGCTTGGGGTAATTAATTAGTGGATTGGATCCACTAATTAATTAGTAGATGGACCTATCTAATTAGTGAATTAGATTCATTAATTAGAAATGAGCTAGAAATAATTAGTTGGACTATTATACTTGGTTGGGCTTAATTAATTAAGTAGATTGGATTCATTTAAATAATTAAGTGTCTTTTGGACTTGTGAATATTTGATTGGATTATAGATTTACTTGGACTTTCTTTGTTGGGAATTTTATATAATTGGATTAAATATTAAGTTCAACAGTAATGGTGCGTGGGGTCAATTTGACTCGTTCGAAGAAAATTGAATCCGATCCAAAATGCATCAAGCCCTAACCCATGTTGATCTTTTGTAGGTCAAAAATTGCTGAAATTTGGGTGAAAACAATCAGAAAATTTTGTGTAAGGGGTCTGTGTGAAGTGGTGGAGGAGTCTTAGGAAGTGGTTGAGAAAGGTGTGGAAGTTGAAAGATTATGTCTCTTTCCATATCTCAACTTATTCATTCCAACTCTCCCACTCACTAACTCTAGCCGATTTTTTATGTTTTTCACACAAAAATTTCGTGCCCTCTCCCCCCAGAAAGCAACAAAAGTTCTCTTCATTCCTCTCTTGAAATTCTTGTTGGTTTAGAACCAAGCGAAAAACAAAGGAGATCGAAACACAATAATTCATAGTATGATTTGGATTCTTCTTCCCATGAATTTAATCCTTACTAGCACAGGACACATGCACAAAGCTGTTGCACGAGGCACAACCTTGGGAAGGTGATATCTCAACGCTCAGACCACTATTTTGGCAATACGACCACTCGTTTTGGGGTGTCTCGACGAGATCTTTGCATTGGAAATGGAGCCACGAGGCCATGCCAAGGCTTTATCCTTGAATTTGCGTGGTTCGGGGGGTAAAACTTCGAACAGCCATATCTTTGCGTAGAATAGTCCGTTGGGGGCCGAATTTCTCCAAAAATTGGCTTTTTCTGGTGTTAATTTGATTTTGAAGTAAAATGACAACAATTTTCAAAATTTTTATCCCCTGCATTCGATTGATAAAATTGTATTTATCTCAGTTTTTGTAATGGAGGGCAATGTTCTTAGTCTTAATTTTATAATGCTTTTGCCTATGCCAAAAAAACGAAGTTCATCCTTTCGTACGGTTTTTATAAATTACTTGTTGTAACTTTTAAAAGTTGTGCTATTGGACAATTGGTATCCCTTAGCTAACTTTTTGGTCCAATATACAAGGTCACAATTTCATAACCCCCGCATCTCATTTCGGGACAATATTGTATTGCCTTTATCTAACAAATTTTTGAATTGAGATTCCATCCCACAACTGTGCTGAACTCACATGCAAACTCCAATTCTATAAGAAACTATGAAAATTAATTTATATAAAAATTAAAACAGGGTGTTAGTTATTAGAAAAAGAAAATATCTCCCACTTCTTCTATTGGGCCTTCACGGTCCGCTCCGCTTAATCCCAGTTTGTTATGGGCTTATTACAGTATGCATATTTTCAAAATTGGGCTTTCCTCCAGACCGTTTGATATTGGTCCATTACGATCACATGTTTTCTTAATGGGCCGTTGATGTTCGTTTTTTTTTGCCTTTATTGGGCCATTTCATCCTGGCCCGCTTTAGGTTTGGAACGGCCCAATGGCCTTTGTTGTCCTACTTTCTTTAAAGCCTGTTTTAGTACTGGGCCACTAAGAATAGACCCAATAGCCTTTTTTGTCCTACTTCTTTCAGGACCGTTTTAGTAATGGCCCAATACGACAAGGCCCATTTTTACTGGATAGTTGTGTTTCGAAGCCTATAGCCCGTTTTAGGTTTGGAATGGCTCAATTTCGTCAGGTTCATTTCCTAAGCCTATAGCTTGTTTTGGCCCAGCCCGTTTCAGTGCTGGACCACTAAGAATATGCCAAATTTTTCTGGACTCTTATGGATTGGAGCCTTTAATTTCCTCATTTTTCTAGGCCCGTTTTAGTAATGGCCCATTTTGGTTAGACTCATTTCCATATCGAGCCTTTCTGCCCGTTTTAGTTCTGGGTCACAAAGAACAGGCTCAATGGCCTTTATTATCCTACTTGTTACAGGCCCATTTTCGTAATAGCCTAATATGATAAGGCCCATTTTTATTGGACGGTTGCGTTCCGAAGCCTATAGCCCATTTTAGGTTTGGAATAACTCAATTTCGTCAGGCTCAGTTCCATATTGGGTCTTTTGACCCAGCCCGTTTCAGTGCTGGGCCACTAAGGATAGGCCCAATGTTTCTGGACTCTTATGGACTGAAGCCTCTAATTTTCTCCTTTTTCCAGGCCCGTTTTAGTAATGGCCCAATTTGGTCAGACTCATTTCCATATTGGGCTTTCCGGCCAGGCCCGTTTTAGTTATGGGTCACTAAGAATAGGCCCAATAGCCTTTATTGCCCTACTTGTTACGTGCACATTTTAGTAATAGCCCAATAGTACAAAGCTCATTTTCACTGGATGGTTGTGTTCCAAAGCCTATAGCCCATTTTAGGTTTTGAATGGCCCAATTTCGTCAGACTCAGTTCCATATTGGGCCTTTTGGCCTAGCCTGTTTCAGTGCTGGACCACTAAGAATAGAGCCAATATTTCTGGGCTCTTATGGTCTGAAGACTTTAATTCCCCTTTCGATGTGGGCGCGTGCCCCTGTGCGGTCCCCTGCAGACATGTGCGTGTGCGCCTGGGGCCAAACTCCTACCGACACGTGCGTGCACCCCTGTGCGGCCCCCTGCCGACATCCACGCGCGTTCTTGGAGCCCCTACCGACGTGAGCGCGCGCGCCTGGGCTGCCTCTACCGACGAGCGCACGCGCGCGGGCAGACGACAGGCGACTTGGTTGAGAAAGATGTGTGGAAAGTGGGAGAGGAGTTTTGGAAGGTGGTTGAGAAAGATGTGGAAGTTGGAAGACTAGGTCTCCTTCTATATCTCAACCTTTTCATTCCAACTGTCCAACACAAAATTACTAGCCAATTTTGTTGTTTGACATACAAAAATGTCGTGCTCTCTCTCCCCAAGACTTAGAAAAACATTCTTCTCCTCCCTCTCTTGAAGTTCTTCTTGGTTTAGAACCAATTGAAGAACGAATGACATCGAAACACACTAATTGATAGTGTGATTTTGATTCCTCTTCCCACAGATTTAATCATTGCTAGCACAAGGATAAATCTAAACTTTTAGTGTGGTGTGGACGATATTAGAGGTCTCCTACGTTGGGGTCTTGCATGGACGAATTCCGGAGAGGAGATCTACATGTATTGTCGATCGGAGGAGAAAAACAAAAGGTAACTCTCTATTTGTGTATGCGCTCGTTTTTTTCTTAATTTCATTAGCCTTTTGAATGATGAGATCTGCAATTATTACACCAAATGTCTGGAAAAATATTAAGGGTACACTCCTTTATCGGGATTTAATTGTAAATTTACCATATTTTCGATTTTTTGCGCTTCCCGGGCCGATCCACTTCCTTCAAGTGGTATGAGAGTCCGAATTGGTGTATAGGCTATGAATCTTACGTGTATTCTGTGTTTGGAACATAATTACATATTTTATTAGCTTTGAAACATGAGTTTTTTATGCTTTGGTTGCATATCTATGTGCTAGGTTTTATGCATGTTTAATTTTGCGTTTTTTAAATTTTGGACATGGGAATTTATGAAAATTTTATTTTCTGTATTAATGATTCTTTTGGTTTCAGAATTTACAGAAAATCAAAAAAATAATTGGAGCTTTTTCAAAAAAGTAGTGCCGGCAATAGCCGGCTGCGCGCGCCTGGGCACGATCGGCCGACTGCTGAAGTGGGTTGGACCGATTTTTTCGATTTTTCTAAAAAAAAATATTTTGTTTTTTTCTACATTTTTCTAGAATAATTATTTTTGGTGATTTTAATTTTGGTTGAGATTAGGTATCTCCTAAAATTAATTAGAAAAGGATTTTCACACTGAATCATTTTGCATGGGATGCACTTATGTCCAAATTTTAAATTACTAAATTTTACATGTATTTTAGCACTTGGATATGTTATTTTTTATGATATCGGTTATCATATGGATGCATGATCATGAATATTTAGTTGTTTCATGCTTGTTCTTATGTTAATTGGATTAGCATGGGATGATCACAAAGCCTTAGGGCCGGATGTATGGTTTATTTTCTATTGGGTTGGGGCCTACGTGTCTCTTAATTTTTCTCTTAACTCTCTCGTTTTTAGTCTTGAAATTATTAAGCTTGCTTTCGCCCTCCCTTTGTACTCCCCCCAACTGCTGATTAGGGTTTCTCAATTTTATGATGTAATGATAGTAGATAAGAGGTTAGCACATTTATTTTTTGTAAATAAAATATAAGGATGGCAAGCTCAAGGCGATGAATGCCTATGGAGGAGGTCATTGGATGGCCCACGGAGGATCCATGGAGAAGAGGCCCGATGGAGCCCACTATGGAGTGTCTAAGAGAATAAAGAGGAATTTACAAGGCCCATTGTCTGCTAATGGGTTAAAAAGTTTGTAATAGCGTAGGCCTACCCTTAGACTGACCATAGATCCATTACGGGCTCAGTGGGTCGAATAGGTTTTGGGCTTGTGATAATCCAACAGGGGCATGCTAGACTTTTATTTTGCATGCAATGCATTTTATTTAATGCGTTAATATATTGGATATATTGATCGTAGAAATATTAATATTGTGATGAGGTCTCGGTTATATTATAATAAACTCTCACTTGTTTGGACCAAATTTAAATATTAGACCCTGAAAAATGGAAATGAAGGATGGCTTGTTATTCCATGTGTCTCATCCATAGTAATGTAGTGAGGAAGCCAATTTCACCCATATGTGGTCTCACAGGTCGTGGCATGTGTGGACTGAAACGGAGCTGCACTGTTGGTGTGAATGAAGTGAATACACACCTATTTTCCTGTCTCACGAGTCATGGGAGACTATAGTGTGTGCTATGATTTGGTTGATTGATTAGATCTAGTGCCAAGCAATGTAATTTTCGTGCCTTCCATATGCAGTAATGTAATGAGGAAGCTAATTTCATCCATACGTGGTCTCGCAAGTCGTGACACGTTTGGATTGAGATGAAGCTACACTATTATTGTTAACAAAAAGACTACACATTTATTTTCCTATCTCACAAGTCATGGGGGTGATAGACTGCGTATGATTTGGTTACTGGGTTGGATCTTGTTGGAATGGTTGACCAAAAGCCAATTGGATTGCTCGTTTGCCATTCGCCAATCTTTATTAAATAATATTAGACTGATGAATACGGTAAGAATTCATCATGTTGACAGTCTGTTTTCATTGTGCTTACCACTGACATTGAATGGGATTTCAATGTAACAGCGAAATGCCCACAGACCAAAAGGTTAAACCCACGGAGTTGGGCTGCGCATAGGTTTGGCGCCTATGAAACCAACTCTTGAGGGTCGGTATGAAAAGTTCCAAGTCGAGGACCTCGAGATAGGGCATCGAGAGTCTTATAGAGACTTGCACTAAGTACTGCAGCTGTGTTTCGTCGGCATAAGACATGGGTCGTCTGTGCAGTTTTAGTGGGTTAGTTGGCCAAGTAGTCGACTGACTGAACTGACTCGCGGGAATCGTCATATGGAATCCTCTTGAGGCTTGGTCGGTAGGACTGGAATTCTCAGTTCCGGTAGTACGTGATTAGTCCTCGAACTTGAGGAATCATGGCAGTCACATGCATACGAAGTGTATTGGTATGGAGAGATGGCTGTGCCATGGGGCATGGTCATCATAAGCCTTATCCAGTGCAGTCTGTGTATGTAGCGAGGACGGTGAATTCCAAGAAAGAATCTGTCCCCTGTCAATATTGTGACAGCGAGATCTCCTGTGCGCTCTGAGATGGTTTAGACTCTTCAAGTCTATGGCCATAGCGATTGATCGAGTGGGAAGGGATTTTCTACGATGATCAGTAGAGTAAACGCATCTCGAGTATGCAGCATAGATGCCTAGTTAAGGATGGGAACCGATGTCCAATTCCATGCCCTAAACTAACGCCGGGAGATGGTTGACAGTAGGATCGTATCCGTATAAAATCAAAGCGTGAATGTTCATGCCACTATTCGCCTAGTCTCTAGTGCCATGGACTGTTGCTAGACGGCCACCTATAGCAACGGGCTATTTCTAGTTGTGGAATAATCGAAAATAATTAATTAAATTGAATTTAATTAATTGTGTGATAGCACGCCCAAGTCTAGCTGAGGGTGAACCTAAAGACTCACAAAACACGAAAGGTGTGGGAATTTATTTGGAATTAATTCTGGAAGAGGTGAATTAATTTAATTAGATTAAATGAATTATTGGAGAGTATAAATGATTGGATCATTTATGAGGAATAATCCATTGGATGGATAGTTCGAAATTTAATTAATTGGATTAATTGAATTTTTTGGACTTAGGCTTTTTAAATTGATTGGATTAATTTAAAAGAGGCTTGGGGTAATTAATTAGTGGGTTGGATCCATCAATTAATTAGTAGAGGACCTATCTAATTAGTGAATTGGATTTATTAATTAAATGGGGCTAGAAATTAGTTTGGCCTAGTTATGCTTGGTTGGGCTTAATTAATTAAGTGGATTGAATTCATTTAAATAATTAAGTGTCTTTTGGACTTGTAAATATTTGATTGGATTAAATA
The DNA here is from genome assembly GCA_034509725.1 of Sesamum angolense. Taxonomy (NCBI): domain Eukaryota; kingdom Viridiplantae; phylum Streptophyta; class Magnoliopsida; order Lamiales; family Pedaliaceae; genus Sesamum; species Sesamum angolense. The sequence goes on from JACGWL010000725.1 coordinate 74,357, forward strand.
TTTACTTGGACATTCTTTGTTGGCATTTCATTTAATTGGATTAAATATTAAGTGCAACAGGAATGGTATATAGGCTCAATTTGACTCGTTGGACAACCAAATTGAATTCGGTCCAAAATGCATCAAGCCCTATCTCATGTTGACTTTTGGTAGGTAAAAAATAGCTGAAATTTGGCTGAAAATAATAAGCTAAATTCATGCATAAGGTGTGTGGAAAGTGGGAGAGGAGTTTTGGAAAGTGGTTGAGAAAGTTGTGGAAGTTGGAAGACTAGGTCTCCTTCCATATCTCAACCTTTTCATTCCAACTCTCCCACTCACAAATCCTAGCCGTTTTTTGTTGTTTGACGCACAAAATTTCGCGTTCTCTCTCCCAAGAATCAACAATCATTCTTCTCCTCCCTCTCTTGAAGTTCTTCTTGGTTTAGAACCAAGTAAAGAAAAAAGGAGACCGAAATACACTAATTCATAATGTAATTTCGATTCCTCTTCCAACGAATTTAATCCTTGCTAGCACAAGGATAAATCTAACTTTTTAGTTTGGTGTGGACATTATTAGAGGCTTCCTACTTTGGAGTCTTGCGTGGACGAACTCCGGAGAGAAGATCTACCGAATTTTCGATCGAAGGAGAAAAACAAAAAGTAACTATAGATTTGTTCATGCTGTCGTTTTTCTTTGATTCATTAGCCTAATTACATGATTAGATCTCTGATTATTACACCAAAAGCCCGGGAAAAGATCAAGGGTACACCCTTGATCGGGATTTAATTGTTTTATTTACCATTTTTTTTATTTTTCGCGCTTTCGCCTTCTCGGGCCAATCCACTTCCTTCAGATCTAACATCAAGTAATGCGATTTGCTTGGAGTCCTCAGAATCACATGAAAATGGTGAGGCAAAATATCTTGAGGATCTCTTAGATCGAGAATGGTATTGGATACCACTCACAAGGCTATTTTCATGTGAATCGTTAAAGCGAGGCATGGAGAATTTCACTTGTGGACCTCAAGCCCACTAGGAAAAGGTTTCTCGAAACCCCATTTGAGAGTGATGGGCTTTCATAAAATTGTAGGAGGTTAGTGACTGAAGTTCAAGTCCTTAACAGAACCTAATATTATGATAATCTGCTAATATTTCTGTTCATTATAGATGTCTCAAAATCCACTTAATTCTATACTTGTGGCTAATAAATTTGATGGAACAAACTATTCCAATTGGTTGAGAAATTTGAGGATAGTCCTCAATTTCGAGAACCAGACTTATGTTCTGGATAAGTCTCTACCTCAGACTTTGCCGGACGGGTTTACTAGGTTTGTCGTCTAAAGTTTACTCAGTGGCATTAGGACAATTGGAAAGTTTGCAGTATCATACTAAGCTCGATGAGTAACGAGATCCAGAAACAGTATGAAATGTATGAAGACGTCTGATCGGTAATGCACTGCATGAAAGAGTTTTATTACGACCAACATATTAGATATGTCGCGATGAAGGCATTCTTTAGCACGAGAATGATTGAGGGATCATCCGTACGAGAGCATGGAGTGATGATGCTATCCCTTGTGGAGAAGTTCAAAGATCTCCAGGTTGATTTCTATAAGGAGGAATGTACGTTAACATGATCTTGCAATCACTACCTCCCTCCTTTGATCAATTCATTATCAACTATAACATGAATGAGCTTGAGAAAAACCTTCATGAGTTGATTAATATGTTGGTCCAATATGAGGCAACGATTAAAAAATCTGCACCGTCTGTACTAGTGGGAGAGGCTTGAACCTCTAAAGCGAAGGATAAGATTGCTGGACGCAAGAAGAGGAAGAAGGATGAGACGTCTTCTACTGCTGCTAGCATTTCGAGTGCTCCTATTACACCGCTAGGCAGGGGTAAAGGAAAAAGGAAGAGGATTCATCAGTCAAAGATTTCGAATGATGTTTGCATTAGAGAAGGGCCATTGGAAGAGAGAGTTTCCTAAGCTCCTAATCTTGGTATTGGATACCAATGAACTCATAATTCTGTGAAGGGTTTGCAGGTGATGATGAGGAGTAGAAAAGCCAAAACAAGAAGGTCCCCTAAGGCTTAGCGATAGCAGGGTTGTTGCTGTAAAGACTAGGGACTTGGTTAAGCTTAGTGGTGATCATGTTAGGATTGTTCTTGTTTAACCTAGCATGATCAAAAATAGTATTTTCAATTATTATTGGATAATTTTTATTACATATTTTGATCAATAAAGTCTTTTATTTGACATTGAATGGGATTCATGTCTGCTAGGTTGATCATTAAACTTTCACCATCTCATAATTGGATTATGAATCCTCGAATAAAGAAACTAAATGATAATCAAGAACAAAACTTACAGTCATGGTTGGTCAATATTTTCTAATTGAGGATGAGAAAGATTGATGGGTTCAAAGAGTACTAAAAATAGGCAATTTGGATCTGTTAGCTTTCAAAACATTTAATGAGACGGAGAAAGACCTCAAAAGCTCTTTTGTGGGACAAAACGATTTACTGTGCTTGTTGGATAATCC
>JACGWL010000726.1:0-12348 GCA_034509725.1 Sesamum angolense
ATATTTCCGCCAACCCCAAGCTCCTTTGTTATTCTTAGCTGTCCAAATTGAACATTCCCGAAGTCGAACCTGGTAGATCCAATCAACCCAAATGGATGTCCGATCCTGCTTGATGACTGCCCACAGGTGTTTGCTCATCAGCGCACGGTTGAGGGCAAAGATGTCTTTTGATACCTTGGCCACCCTCCTCGATTGGTCGGCAAACAACTCCCAAGCCACTTTCGGGTAGCCACTGGAGGAGGTTCCTTTCCAAAGAAATGAACGTAATCGCTTAATCATCTCATTAATAATTCCCTTAGGCAAAATAAATGCCATAGCCCAGTAAACCTCCAAGGAAAACCAAGACAGATTTGATAAGCTGCACCCGACCTGCACAAGAGAGCTGGACTCCCTCCCATCCCTTAATGCGGCTGTCAATTTTCTGTAACAATGGTTGACAATCTGCGATAGAGAGCCGTGCTGAAATAAGTGGTAGCCCAAGTACCTAACAGGTAGGTGGCCTTCCTGAAACTCCAGTGTCTCAAGTAGTGAATCCCGGAGTCCAGAAGTCGCCTTGGAAATAATCAATTGGCTCTTCTGGGGGTTAGTGTGTAAGCCAGACAGTGATGCAAACAAGTCAAGTCCCCGGCGGAAGAGACTCACCGATTGCACATCCGCCTTACATAGTAGGAGAAGGTCATCCGCAAAAGACAATTAGAACAATTTCAGTTCCGTGCACCTCCAATGGTAAAGAAATTGTCCATCCTGATCAATAAACTGCTGCAAGATCATCTGCAGGACTTCCATGACAAGAACAAAGAGTTACGGGGACATGGGATCCCCCTGCCTGAGTCCTCGTGCCCCCGCAAAAAATCCATGCACCCCACCATTCACAACCACCGAATAATGGGCAGCAGGTAACGCATTCCTCAATCCATCTGATAAAGACAGCAGGAAAGCCAAACAGACGAAGAGTAGTAAAAAGAAAGTCCCATTCTACTGTGTCATAAGCTTTCCTAAGATCAACTTTCAAAGCACATCTAGGCGGGAGTCGACACTGATTATATCCAGAAAAGAGTTCTTGGGCCAGTAGCACGTTATCACTAATCAATCTACCCGGGACAAAGGCGTTCTGCGAGGGGCTAATAAGCAAATCGAGAATTTCTCAAAAACCGGCACACAAGAATCTTGGAAATAACTTTGTAAACGACATTACAACAAGAAATAGGCCTAAAATCAGCAACTGAATGCGGAGTTCGTACCTTAGGTATCAGTGTGAGTACGGTAGCATTCACTTGTTTTAATAGTTTGCCTGTAGTAAAGAAATCCATGATAGCCTTTGAGATCTCCTCCCCCACGATAGGGCCAGGCTGCTTTATAAAAACCTGAGGAAAAACCATCTGGCCCTGGTGCTTTGTCCTCCTCAATGTCAAACATAGCTTTTTTAACATCATCAACAGTAACTGGACGGATAAGAGCATAAGCTTCCTCCTCCGTGAGAATGTGCCGAGGCCCAAGGGCGTAGATAGTGGAGGTCAAGGACCCTCTCTGTTCGATCCCCACCCAACAGATCTTGGAAATAAGTCACAAAGACATTGTTAATGATGGTGGGATCTGTTTGAACAAGGCCATCACTGTCTGAGATCTGGAAAAGACGCTTATTAGCCCTCCTGGTAGCCACTCGTCTGAAGAAAACCTTGGAGCATTGGTCACCACCTTTCACCCATTGAAGCTTCGCTCTTTGTCGTAACATGACATGTTCAAGTTGTGTTGCTTTCAGATAGACCAACCTGCAGCAGTTCTCAAGTTGCAATAAGAGAGAATTGTGCCTATCAGCCTGGAGCAGTTTCTGAGCAATCTCCAGGAATCCTGCTGTAAGTTTAACATTCATCGCCAAATCACCTTTTTTCCGTCGTTGTTGACGGAACACCGGCTTAAGGGCTTTAAGTTTACGAGTGACTGAATACATCGGTGTACCGAACACTGGGTGCTGCCATATATTGTGAACAGATGCAAGAAACCCCTGTGATAATGCAAGATAATTATCAAACATAAACATACTGACCTGTACATCCCTGCTGTCACCCTTCAGCACCAACGTCGAGTGATCAGAGGTACGTGGTGTAAGGCAGGTGTAGAAAAGATTCGGCCATCGCTCCAGCCATGCATCATTAACAAACATGCGGACCAGTTTCTTCCAAAGGCTCCTTCCATCCGTACTACAATTGTGCCATGAAAATCGTTCTCCTTGCATAGGAAGGGATAAAGGCCTGTCTGAATAATGCAGTCATTAAATTCATGCATAGCCACCCGAATATCTCCCGAGGCTCCACTAACCTCACTCATATCTAAAACAGCATTAAAGTCTCCTCCAACCAACCAAGGCAAATTGACTGACACAGCCAACTCAGTAAGCCCCTGCCAAAGCTCACGACGTGCACTGACTTCATTGGCACCATAAACGACCGTAAGGAAAATGGGCTCATGCATGTCGTGCTTAAGCACCCGACAATGGACGAATTGGGATCCAATATTAAGAAATATCAACATCGATAATGTCATCATTCCAAGCAATCCAAATACGATTACCAGGACCAGAATAATCTGTAAACCACCGCCATCTAGGTAGTAAACCCGCATGCACCCGACTTATATTTGATGGCATAACCCTAGTTTCCAATAATGCGATAAAGTGTATCCTGAATTCGGAGACGAGGTCTCGAACGGCGGCCTGATGATCCCTCCTGTTTAGGCCCCGAACATTCCAAATCACTGTATTCAACATGGAGAAACATCCGAGGGGCTGCATGTGTTAGGACCCCTTATCAACTCATCTGCATCTTCGTCAGCATCTCGTAATATATATCAAAAGCATTATATGTAGCTATTTGCTTACCCTTATTCGTCTTCTTGTGTGGCAGTTCATTACTCATCATGTCATCTTTATCCACGGGTTGGTCAAAAACCGGATCCGAATTCGGGATCGGATCACCAGTCCTCGGTGCCGGGGCAGGTATTTGGTTTCTCCTCACATAAACCGAAATTGTAGGCTTCATCGGTTTAGTCAGAGGGCACTCCTTAGTAGCATGACCCAGACTGGTACAGTTCGTGCATTTTGGGGGTAGCCATTCGTACTCCACATCCCCTTGCATGCCGACTCGCCCCCATGTTCGTTAGGCATCATAATGACAATATGTTTTGGCAATATAGAGTTGACGTTAAGCATGACGCATACACGAGCAAAATCCAATCTCGTGCATGCTCTAGTGATCGCATCCGGGTAGAGCGGCCTACCAATTCCACTTGCCACTGTACTCAGCCCATCAGTTGTCCACAATTCCACCGGCAGATGTCTTAATTTGATCCACACCGGAACCTCCGTGTGTTTCAACTTGCGCAGAACCATACCCGGCTCCCATTTTTGCAGAACAATCGGCTGTCCAAGGTAAAGCCAAGGCCCTTCCTCAAGAACTTCTTCCATAGCCGCCATTGTTTTGAATTGAAAAAAGAAGAAGCCATTCGACGTTGCCTTAACATCCTGGACGGCCGGCCAAATTGAACGCACAAAATCATTAAGATGATGGAAATATGGCCTCTTACCAAGGAAATGTCCGACAGCAGTAGTGTTCCAGCGATTTGATCCCTCACGGATCATATCAATTGTAGGCCTCACAAGAACTTCCCCGTTTTGCTCCGATGGTGGGATGTATGTGAGTGTTTTACGTGATGAATTATGGAATGCAGTTGCAATTTTATCCTCAGAAACATAGAGATCCGAGCAATGTTTAAGAGGAATGTTACCGATCAAAATTTTCGGTGGAGAAGTCGCGGAGCAGACCCGATCGATGGCGGCTGTGGCAATGTGGCCCACAAGCCGACGGCTGCAAATGATTAGCCGTGGCCGCAGGTTGCTGTGGTGGTGCAAGCCAAAACCGTGGCGAAGAAATCGAAATTTCCGGCAAGGTCGCCGGTGCAATTCCGGCCGCCGCACTTCCCGAAATTGGTGCAATCACTGGCTGATTAAGGGACGAGTTCATCACTGCCATATCTGTGGAGGTCATCGGCGGGACAGCCCCACACCGAGGCGGATTAATGGCTTCAGGCGACGTTGGGGGCAAAACCATCGCCGGAGGTGATGAGGACCCTCCCTCTCCGACGACGATGGCTGATGGTGGCCGTGGATCCATCGTCGGAACCCAAGGCGCCGCCAACGGGCTCGGGGAAGTCGCAAGGTTCATGGAGGCTGAAAAATTCAACACCGCGGCGGCCGGCCGCTCAACGTTCGAAAGGGGACAGGCGTCGTTCGAGGAGTGGGCGGCCATTCCAAGGGTGGGCGCCGCCCTAGGGTTCAACGAAACCCTAGCCGCCCTAGCCAACTCGGTGCCCAAGTATGTCGGCGGCTCAAGACATGCAGTCGTTCCTTGAATGAAGAGCTCGTCCTTTCCCAAGGAAGATGTCGGCGGCTCTAGATGTGTAGCCGCACCTAGGAGATTGGGGTTTGCGGCTCCCAAGTCCATTGTCGGCGGCTCGAGACGTGTAGCCGCTCCTTGGGTGATGCACTATTCAGCTTGACGCGGCTCGAGACGCATGGACCGAGGAGCTCCGTTTTCTAATGCCGGCGGCTGCGTTGACCGAGGAACAACCATGCCTTGGAGGATGAGCGCTTGTTGCTCGGGAGTTGGCAATCTTGGGAAGCGTCGCGCCGGCCGTGAAACCAACGGGGCAGTGATTGTCAATGGTCGAGATGATCGGAATCCGCCATGACTGGCGGCACCGTTCGAATCGATTTCTCCAAATTTCTCCGACCAACGCCTTCTCAAGTTTAGCAAAGCGGCCATGGAGTCGGCGTCCCTTCGTCGATCACCCTCGAAGCAAGTTGTAGAAATTCCGAAAAGTTGAAATCTTTTTTTATTTTTCATTAATCGGTACAGATTGCTCCGCCGCCGATTTTGATGCCGGAACTGAGTCAGCTCCATCTTCGCCGTCAGCCTGGTCTCCATCGGCGCCGGAGTCCGCCATGGCAGCCATGCACGAGGTTGCATGAGAAGAAGAAGGATTAGTGTGTGTAGAAAGTGTAGTGTGTGAGAGAGAACAGAGAGAATTTTCGTCCATTTCTTGAACTTGTTGATTTGATCAATTGAAGTCTCCCCGCAAAGGACAACTGAATGCTTTCCCATCCTTTAATCCGACTATCAATTTTAAGGAGAAGAGGCTTACAATCCGAAATTGATAACCGCGAGGCTAATAGAGGAAGTCCAAGGTACCTGAAGGGAAGGTGACCCTCCTGGAAATGTAGTGCTGCAAGTAGTTGTTCCCGAACATCCTGTGCTGAACGGGAGAGAATAAGCTGACTCTTTTGTGGATTGGCATGTAGCCCGGACATTTTGGCGAACTCATCCAACCCGTGTCTAAATACCCGAACCGAAGCCACATCAGCTTTACAGAAGAGGAGGAGGTCATCTGCAAAGCAAAGTTGGAATAATCCAAGCTCCTTGCACCGCCAATGGAAGGAGAATCCCTCATTCTGATCAATAAGTTGTAGTAACATCAACTGCAGGACCTCCATTATCAGAACGAACAAGAACGGGAACAGCGGATCCCCTTGTCTTAACCCCTTGGAACCCTTGAAGAAACCGTGAGGGTTCCCATTGATGCAAACCGAGAACATAGGAGTAGTGACACACTCCTCAACCCATCCAATGAAGGTGCCCGGAAATCCAAACAGTTGTAGCACGGCACTAAGGAAATCCCATTCGACCGTTTCGTATGCCTTCCGCAAATCAACCTTCAAGGTACATCTCATTGGCAGCCCCTGTCTATTATATCCCGCGCACAACTCCTGAGCAAGGAGGATGTTATCTCCAATAGAACGGCCCGGGACAAATGCGTTCTGGGATGGGCTGATCATCTTGTCTAGCACAAGTCTCAAGCGCTGTACAATTATCTTGGTAATAACTTTCTAAAGTACGTTACAACAAGATATGGGACGAAAATCAGACATCGTGCATGGAGCCCGTACCTTAGGGATGAGAGCAAGTATAGTGGTGTTGACCTGTTTCAACAGTCAACCTGTTGTAAAGAACTCCAGTATAGCCTTAATCATCTCCTCACCAATAACCGGCCAAGCTGCTTTAGAAACCCGATGAGTATCCATCCGGGCCTGGCGCCTTATCCTCAGCAATGTCAAAGAATGCGTCTTTAATTTCCTCCCATGTAACCGATTGAACTAGCGCCTGACTCTCCTCCTGTGTTAGCACATAGCGTGCCCAAGGACGTAAATATCTCAAGTCAATGAATTCTCGCCGTCTGTCACCTCCGAGCAGTCGCTGATAGAAGGAGACGAACTCATTCACTACGTCCTCTTGTGTTGTGACAGTATGGCCATCCTCATTTATAATTTGGAAAACCCGCTTGGATGCCCCGTCTCATAGCCACCTTTCGGAAGAATATCCGAGAGCATTGATCCCCCCTTTTAACCATTAGATCTTGGCTCGTTGTTGAAGCATGACCTGTTCAAGTTTCGTCGCCTTGAAGAAAACCAATTTGCAGCACTTCTCAAGGCGGAGCAATAGAGAATTATGTCTGTCTATTTGCAACAATTGCTGCACCGTGGCCAGAAATTCAGCCGCTAGTTTAACATTCACGGAAAGGTCCTCTTTCTTCTTTCTAAGTGTGCGGAAGACCGGTTTCAAAGCTCGTAGTTTCCGTGTAACAGCATACAGTGATGTACCCTCAATTCTGTCCATACATTCTGCACTAGAGGAATAAATTCCGATGACATCGTGAGATAATTATCAAAATGGAACATGCTTACCGTATGTTTATCAGTATCTCCTCGGAGCACAAGTGGGGAGTGATCGGAAGTCGGAGCGTTAAGACATTGATAATGCGAATTCGGCCACAGTCGTAGCCAAGCATCATTAACCAGCAGTCTATCCAGACGTTTCCATAGGCTACGATCTCCTTCACTGCAATTATGCCAAGAAAAGAGTTCTCCCTGAACCGGTAGGTGAATTAATCCTGTGCCTAGGATACAATCCCAGAACTCGTTCATGGCCAGGTGAATGTCTGCTGAGGCTCCACACACCTCACTCATATCCACCACTGTATTAAAGTCACCCCCAACAATCCACGCTCATCAGAAATAGAGTCAGCCAATGTCACTAAGCTCTGCCACAACCCTCGTCTACTGACACTATCATTAGCACCATAAACGACAGTAGCTAAGACAGATAGATGAGCACAGCGAATATTAATGCGACAGTGTATAAATTGGACATCCAAATTCAGCACATCCACATCAAGTAATTCATCATCCCATGCAATCCAAATACGTTACCAGGCATATCATAATCAGTGAACCAAGACCATCGTGGCAAAAAGGTTTGAACACGCAGGACATTAACAGCAGAGACACGAGTTTCTAAGAGACCAAGAAAGTTTAACCTGAATTCGTTCACAAGCTCCTTCACTGCCACCTGATGGTCTCGCCTGTTCAGTCCTCGAACGTTCCAGAAGGCTGCATTCATTATGTCACATTTTGCAAGGGGCTGCTTATAGGACCCCGACCAGAATCACCATCATTAGTTAACAATAATGCATCAAACGGATTATACACAACTACCGCTTTCCCCTTGTCAATGTAACTTCTTTCGTCAGTTCCAATCTCCATATCTACAGTTTCTTCCTCCTCAGGTACCGTGTGCTGAACTGTACGGACAACATCCTTCTCCATAGGCTTGCTGACCGTGGGTGGGGCCTGCACCGGTCGCTTCTGAACAGATTACAGAAATAGTATATTATTTCGTCACTTTTGATTGTAACCTGCCAAAAGTTCTTGAGCTAATAGTATATTATCAGTTATACTACGACCTGGCACAAATGCATTTTGCGAATAATCAATCAACAAAGGAAGGACCTGCTGCAGCCGTTTTACAATGATCTTGGTAATCGATTTGTACAAGACATTGCAGCAGGCAATAGGTCTATAATCCGATACATACCTAGGCAAACTTACCTTCGGGATCAAGGAAATCAAAGTAGTATTAATCTGTTTCAGCATTTTACCAGTTCGGAAGAACTCACCAACGGCCTGGCCATGCATTTCGAAAAAATGCAGAGGTATATCCGTCCGGGCCTGGAGCACTCTCAACATCGATATCAAAGAAGGCCTCTTTGACCTCAGACAAAGTTACTGGAGTAACTAGCAGACTGGCTTCAGCCGTGGTTATGGTATGTTTAAGCTCATGCCGTAAGAACTCTAGATTAATGCTCCGGTGTATGCTAGGGGCCCCGAATATGTTCTGAAAGTAAGAAATAAATTCCTGATTAACATCATGCTGTGCTGTGAGTAATTCACCATCTACCTTTGTTATTTGAAATATCCTTTGCTTCACTCTTGTTGTATTAATCTTACGGAAGAAGATTTTAGAACTTTGATCACCATGTTTCAACCATCGTAATTTGGCGCGCTGCTGAAGCATACTAATTTCCAGCTTAACAGCCACAGAATAAACCCGTCGACAGCTTTTAACAAGGTCAAAAAAGATGTCCTCTTTATAAGTAGAAAACAGAGCTTGAGCTTTGTCGAGGAAATTCTTCGCTTGCCTTACATTTTCAGTGAGATTACCTTTCAGCCTCTTCTGTTGTCGGAATACAGATTTCAGAAGTTTCAGCTTACACACAGTTTCATACATTGCTGTCCCTACTATACGATGTTTCCAAATTTCCTCCACCGAATTCAAGAAACCTGGAAGGTGAGCTAAATAATTGTCAAAACGGAAAACAACATGCTCCTCACCTCTTTCCATGCCGGTAAGAATAAGAGGAGAGTGATCCGATATGCTTGGCAGCGCACTAATGTATGAGGAGCTCGACCAAGCATCCGTCCAGTTTGTATTTGCGAGCATTCTATCCAACCGCTTCCACAAGCTTCTCGGCCCGTCACTGCAATTATGCCAAGTAAATGGACAACCAGTAAATGGCAGCTGCACCAGGCCCGAATCCCGAATGCAATTTCAAAATTCTGTCATCGAAGTACTGGTATCCGCTGCTCGGCCAGAAACTTCACTATCATCCATGACCGCGTTAAAATCACCTAACACCAACTAAGGTTCATTCAGGGTTACTGCCGACAGATTACAGAGTGCACTCCATAGATTTCTTCGTGGAATTAGATCATAGGCACCATAGAGGACAGTTATCAAACACCTAGTGTGCAGTCTTTTATTGAATGCACGGCAGTGAACGAACTGAGACTCCACTCTTAGAATATCCACACCAACCTCTAGTGGATTCCAAGCTAGCCATATACGACCCTCCGGACCAGCGTAGTCATCAAACCATGACCAATTCAGCAACAAATTACGCTGTACACGTTGTACATTTACCTGACTGACTCGAGTTTCAATTAGACCAATGAAAGTAAGCTTATGATCACTTACCAATTGTTCCACCGCTCGTTGGTGATCAAGTCCATTGAGCCCTCGAACATTCCACGAGGCCACCTTGATCATGAGACTCCCACAGTCGGGCTGCGCTGATTAGGACCAGGAAACTGATCGTCATTCTCTTCAATAGAAACTGTATCTAGAGCACCATAGGAATTATACAGAGCAATTGCCTTGCCTTTGTCAAGTCCAGACGGCCTGCTGTTGTTAGACACTGAATTGGCTGCTCCTGCCAACTCAGCGTTCTGTTCAGTGTGAGCAGGGTAAGAGATTACTCTCCGTTTTTTGACAAATACCTTAATTGGCGGAGCTATCGTCTTTTCATACTAGTCGCCGGGCAATATGTTCCACATGACCCAACGAACAACAATTGGTACATTTTTGCGGCAACCATTCATACTCAACGTCAACTCGTTTTGGATCCTCCTTGCCATTACGCAATACGGGGCTAATAACAACAAGATGTTTGGGGAGTTCAGAGTTGTAATTTAGCATAACACATACCCGGGCATAGTCAAGACGAGAGCAATCTTTGGTGATGCCATCAGAATGTTTGAGGCAAATCCAAACCGGAACATGAGTGTGTTGTTGTCGTCGTAGGGACATGCCCTGCTCCCAGCACTGAAGAACAATAGGCTGGCCTTGGAAAAGCTAAGGACCACCTTCTATAACGTCTTCCATGGCAATCCTTGTGTGAAATCGGAAGAAAAAAAACCCACTAGAAGTAGCAGAAACATGTTGTAATCCCTTCCAATTCGCTCGGGCATAGGATTCCAGCTGAGGAAAATACGACCGCCGTCCCAGAAAATAGCCCACAGCAGTAGTGTGCCATTTCTTGGAGCCATAGTCGACCACTTCCTTGGTTGGTCTGATGATTACTTCCCCGTTCTGTCTCGTCGGCGGGACAAAGTGTAATGTCTTTCGAGAGGATTGAAGGAATCCCCCCGCAATATTATCCACTGAACCAGCTTGAAGCTTCACGTTACCAACATATATGACCGAGCTTGATGTCTCCTTTAACACTGCCAGAGCTTATGAAATCTACCACCCACGAGTCCCAAGGTTTTCTGGTCCTCTCTCTTGCTGGGCCCCTTCAAAATCCCGAAGAACTGCTTTATTCTATGGCTTGCTATTATGGAGAGATTGTCTACATTGGATAAACCATGGCTTAACCATATTGGCGGGATTTGCATTCTGTGCCCGGATGGTGTCCCGGAGACACATGACAACCTTTTCTTCTCATGCTCTTTTTCCCGCCGTTGCCTCGCCAGTATCAGACAGCAGATACCAATGCCATGGCCCACCGAGACTGGGAACATGGAGTTCAATGGGCGGCATGAAGATGGCGGGGAAAACATGTGGTTAACGCAGCATTTACATCATTATTGGCATCACTGGCCTACCATATCTGGCAGGAATGCAATTCAAGACGCTTCCAGCAGCGGAGTCGACCACCCTCGATTGTGGGCATGCTCGTAGTGGAGGAGATCAGACAGAGAATCATTAGTGTCCCTTTACGACATTCTATTTGCTCACTTGGTCTTTTCAGACTATGGAAAATCCCTTGGCCTAGCGAGGGGTATTCCATCTGACATTTTTGTACACCTTGTCACTTTCTCTTTTACATTAATGCAACTTACCTTCACCGAAAAAAAAAGAAGAGACTGTTCCGGCTGATCTGCTTGAACAGGCATCGGCAAATTCGAAGTCAACTTGGACAGACAATCTGGGTTTTCACCTGAATCCCGACCTTCCTTGACCACCGAGTCCACCAAAGCCTCTAATTGATTCTGCGCAACATATTCTTAATTAATCTCACCGTCTTGTGGCCCCTGTTCTTGAGAATCCAGACCCGATTTCGGGCTAGACAAACACCCATGGGTATCGAGCTCCATCGAACTCCCGTCAAGAATGACAGGAAGTTCTCCACGAGGCTCCGGGCCTAGATTCGGTGAACTCCCATGGCCTCCCACCTCCGAGCTGGTCGAACCCCCAACAAGAATGTTTGAGTGTTCCTCAATAGGAGCTGGCTGGGTCTCCATACCTGTTCGTAAAACTCGTCGCTGCAACAAGGAGATCCTCGGCCGGAAAGGAGTACTTGGCCGACCGGTGACCGATTTAGGGGTTAGATTTCGCCGTGTTGTGAATTTCTGCTCCCACCGGACCTTGAGAGAGTTCAGATTCGCCAAGGAATCGGAGTCTCCATTCAAGACCCGAGTTGCTAAGTCATAAAATTCATCAAAATCGAAGTCCCCGCTAAGCTTACCAGGTGATTCGCCATCAAGAAGTTCCGATTTTCCACCGGGCTCGTCTTCCTCGGTAACTCCGTCCGAGTTGTCCACGGGAGTGGAAGTGGGTGCAGTGTGTGAATCCGAGGGAGCAGTGTGTGTAGTGTGTGTGAGAGAACAGAGCGAATTAGGGGACGTAGGAAGCATTTTTTTTTCTTTCCTTCACTTCACTTTCTTCACTTAGAAAATTTACCATGCAATATTATGGGTTAAGACCTACCTGTGGGTTAAGTTTCGTCAGATTCATAGACAATTTTTATTTCAGCTATTTAGCACGGTTTTATTAAAGAAAGTTTGCTTACCTAGTTTACTAACTCGCAGATATTATTTCACTTAGCCAATTTACCACAGAGTGTTATGGGTTAAGATCTACATCTCGGTGAAGTTTCGTCAGATTCGAAAACAGTTTTTATATCAGCTGTTTTACACGGTTTTATTAAAGAAAGTTTGCTTACCTATTTTACTAACTTGTAGTTATTATTTCACTTAGCAAATTTACCATGCACTACTTTGGGTTAAGACCTACCCGTGGGTCAAGTTTCGTCAGATTCAGAGATAGTTTTTTATTTCAGCTATTTAGAACGGTTTTATTAAAGAAAGTTTGCTTACCTACTTACTAACTGTAGATATTA
>JACGWL010000727.1:0-104504 GCA_034509725.1 Sesamum angolense
TTTGAAGGGTTAAGAAAAGGACTACTATATTCCATACTTCATCCTCTGCTACTCTCATTCTTAGCATTTTTTAATTGGATGACCCAACTGTGGTAATGTGGTTTACACATAATAATTATCGTGTCTCATCTGATATTGTACCATCAAAAGCCTTCTTTGAGAGAAATTTGAGGAACCCAGGACACAATTCTAATGCTAGTTATTGTGGCATGCCAAGTCTGTGGCTTATATTCAATTGAGCTGATTAGGGAATATCGTTTTCGTATCTAAAAAAGAGGAAACTAGAAATGTGCAGAAACAACTATATGATCGTCCAAATAAAATTTATTTTTGCATCTAAGCATGAAAACTAACCAACTGATTTTAGATTTCTTTGGTTTAGTTGGCCTTGTTAAAATCTGGAGTTGTACTACCACAGTACCACCCTTCATCTTCTGTATTTCACTTCATGGATAAACAAAGGTTATGATCCTATATTACATAGCTGATAACTGGGAATATTTGAATTCTTTTTGCACTCTGCATTTCTCATTATATTTTCATCATTGGTACTATATAAGAATAACTTAAGCCCTCTTATATTTGCGCCTACACAGTTTAATATGAATTTGAACCCTCTCTCCTTCTGAATACATAAATTATCTGGAGAATCCCTTGGAAACAATCAATGAAGCTGAGAACGCTGCTGAGAAAGACATCTGGGATCTAATTCAGTTTACTGAGAATCTGCGCCGCCAATATGGAAAAGAGCCTTACTCCATGGAAATTCTGTTGAAGAAACTATATGTCAGGAGAATGGCTGCAGATTTAGGAATTACAAAAATATATACTTCAGGTAAGATGGTTGTCATGAAAACAAACATGAGTAAAAGGGTTTTCAAGCTGATGATTGATTCGATGGCATCTGAAATACACCGAACTTCTCTTGTTTTCGAGGATGGATTAATCAAGGTATGTTAAGACTTTCTCTCTGAATTTAGTTGTAGATGAATGAAAAATAAGTGAATTGGAGTTGAGTTGAGTATTTAAGTAGTTGGTCTTCTTTATGTTGGGATTGCGTAAGTCTTTTAGTTTGGAGCGCATCAGCGAAGGTGAAATATATAGGCTACTTGTACTTTCTGTTAGGTGAGGTTTTTTTTTTTTTTTTTTTTCTCTTTTTTTTCTTTCTTTGTGTTAGGTGAGTTAATTTGTCTAGGATCACACTCAGGAATTATATCCACTCATGATTTTCTCTTCTATGATGACGTGGTGGATGTTCTCCTTACATGGGTAGTTAGGTGTGAATGTTTATAACATTACTTGTCATGCCTCCTATCCATCAATTTTCTTGCCATATTTCACATATTTGATTTCTATTGATTTAGGCTGAACTGCTTTTGGAACTACCAAGAGAACAGTTGCTCAACTGGATCTTCCAGTGCATAGCTGAACTCTATGCGTCACTGCCGGCCTTAATAAAATATTAGTTTGCAGTTCGGCTCTTGGGAGCGCCTTACATTCTGCGATGTACTTCTATTTGGTGGATCCTAAATTAAAATTAAAGCCCAAAAGCTCTTACCAAACTGCAGGAGATCATAGAAAAACTGAAACCAAAGGTCGAATACTACAATTTGAATTGTGAACTTATTTCAAGCATGAAAACTCCTGACATTCTTAGTTGGGGGATCTGTTCTGTTACTTTTTCCTTTTCTTTCAGGATTTGTTGAATGTCTTGGTCTCATGAAGCATATTTCCTCTTCAAATTCAAACTCATGATTATATTGCTGTCCCTACACATCTTTGAATCATTACCACTCGTCAAAGACTGAAAGCACTTTATTAGTTCTGAGGCATAACTTGGTCATTTAGACTTGAGCAGTGAAGTATCTATTCCTGCTCCCGTGATGGATGGCTTCTTGAAATTTATATGGTCAATCATGTGAAATGGAATCCTCATGGAGGGAGCAGTTGCTTCACTGGTGAACTCAACTGTTGGCTAACCTCACTGTACACTAATGAAACAAGTAACTTCAATTTACTGTCTGCAGATATACTGAGCAGTTTCTTTCTTGGGGTCGCTAACAGTTGAGTTTACCGGGCAGTCTGACGCAGCGTATTTTTAAGTTGAAGTTCTAATACTATTAGGTAGAAGAATGGTAAAATGATGTTGTAGCCCTACATACAATTATGATAAACATCCTGTTGAATGTTGATATCCTTTTACTCGCACCAAACCAACTTTTCTATTAATTCAAATATGATTAACGGGAGTTGCATGCTGCAAATAGTTGTTTACCAACTACTTTTACTGTACAATTGGCATATTGATTGATCATTTCAGGATCGGGCAATTCACGTAGAATTAAGTTTTAGAGGTGATTTGGCTTTAAACACGAGTCAAATCACACCACGATTTAGAGGTGATTTGGCTTTAACACAAGTCAAATCACACACTTCTACAATAGATTTTTTGATCATTTTTTTTTTTAAATGTTATGAATTTTTGTTAACAGGTTTGCGCTTTGCCCCCAATTATTTTCTTTTACACTTGATCATTCAATTTTTTTTTATTTTCATAGCATTTTGTTTTTTCCTATTTTCACTTTTTGAGAATTAGAATGAGAATATTCTAGGGGTGTGAAGTCATAAGCACTAGGTAGACTTAGGGGGGTGAAATTGTAATTTCACATTCTAATTTAAAAAAATCAGAAAAAGAAAAAAAAAAGAAAATTCAATGTTATGTTCTTCATTTGTCATTGCTGACCTTCTCTACTATTGCAACACCTTCATCCATCATCGCAATGACCTCCAATCGTTAAAATTATAAACCAACACATCACATCACATATTAATATAAATAGACAGTATAAATCATATAGACGAGAAAAAGAATTTGAGTATATATATAGGGGTAGTTGAAAATACATAAGGACATGTTTGGTAATTTAAAAAATTGGTGTCGTGGTGTAAGTAACCGTCATTTGTAAGTGAAAAATGAAGTTATCTTTTTTGTGCATTTTAGATAATAAATACTTCATAGTGAAACAATAATCACTATCAATCCTAAAATTGGTCATGCTCAATCATTTGGAAATACGATAAACATATATGCAAAAGCATACATGAATCCATAGCTATAGGAACTCAATGGAATCGCATCAGCAGCCTTCCAGATCAACACGATTGTACAGTTTTCTTTAATTTCTTTTCTCTCTGATAATGGAATGTCAATAGATACAATGAAGTACCGTACCGTGCGATCTGGGGACCATGATTGGTATTTCAGTTTTAACTCATTACTAAAACTGAAAATTACTAGTAGTCTCTACACATTAAAGGTCCACATCCTATTAGATACATAATTATTTTACGTATAAGCCCAGCGTTGAATTAAGGATCCAACATTATTGTATTAATAAAATCCAACACATATTCGTCACCTCCTTCACCCTTACAGCTGCCACCGACCTCCTCGTGATCCAACACCTTCGCCCACCTATCTGCCCACCACCTTTACACCCCCTGCAGCTGCTCTCACTATCTTTGAGCCTCTCCTCCTGTAGTCGCCCACTCTTTGATTTTTTCTGTTCTTTTTATTCTAAAATTTGGGGTATGAAATCACAATTTTACCCCACCTTGGGTTCATTGAAAGCGCGTGCATTCACATTGACCAACAATTGACAAAATATTCCTATTTTATTTTTCAAGTGCTATAAACTAAACATTGGGAGATCGTACGTATTAAAAAAAAGAATATTCCTATTTTATTTTTCAAGTGCTACAAAATTAAATGTTGAGATACCCGAATGTATTTATTTAAAAAAAAATTGAGGGCAAAGTGCAAAACTCCTCGTAATCATGACATGTCTGCTATTACCCATTTTGATTGTGGAATTCTCTGCCATGAGGCCATAAATCGACACAGGACATGCAAAAAACAAATGCAACAGGTAATGGAGATGGTGAAAGAGATCTCTGCTAAGCTAAAATCACTTGTCGAACCAACTGCAATGTTCATGTTGTTTGCTTTGCCATTCAATAATTACACTTCTCTACAATTCCCACATGGAGCACCTCAATATCGAAATATACATCGCCTCATTGCCAGACTTGGAATCAAAGGTGCATTTACCATCAATATGATCAATACCAAACATGTGCTTATCTCTCTCTCCAATGAAGCCGACCTCTCCCATCTGTGGCTAAGGAGAATTTGGCACGTTCATGAATTCCCAACGTGGGTTTTCAAATGGACTCCGACATTCACTCCAGAGCAAGAATCATCCATTATTCCTGTGTGGGTATGTTTTCCTGAACTTCCGGCTCATTTATTTCACAAGGATGCTTTATTTGCGGTTGCAAGCATGATAGGCACACCACTTCAGATCGATGATTTCACCTTCAATTAGTCTAAGCTCTCTAAAGCTAGAGTTGGCATCGAGATTGACCGTACAAAGCCACTTGTTGAGGAGTTTGATTTGAAGATAAATGGAATCACAATACGTCAGAAAGTGAAATATGAGCAAGTTCCAAATACTGCAACTTTTGTAAAAATGTCGGGCATGACAACCTGGAGTGCTATTCAAAAGGAAATGCCCCTGCCCCCCCCCCCCCCCCCGGAAACAGAAGCAAGCAGTCACATTCGAAAGGCAAGGAGAAAATGGCTATAGATGAATGCGTGTTTATGGAGAAGGTGAATGCTCTAAATCAGCTGAGGATTGCCATAGGTATGACTCTGTTGAAATTCTGCCTGAGGATGCTGAAAATACTGTTGAAAAAAATGTTAATGTTCATGTGAGTGAAGTAGAGGATCCTAATATTAGAAATTTACACTTGATGATGAAAATGCCGGAAGAAAGTGTGGTTTTAGTGAAGTTGTCTATGATTTGCATGTTAGTGATTTGGAAAAGGAGAATGATTTGCATGTGAGTGATAAAGAGGCTCCTCAGGATATTGAAAATGAGATTACTTGTGCTAAAACGGTTGATTATGAGGCAGAAGTTGAGGGGATGGAAGTACGGCAACTAATCCAGGCTGTTAAACCAGTCTTTCCTGAATTTTTGAGGAGAGGAAATAGATTGAGGCGGATCAAAACCAAGATGTCTTTTGGCTACTCAAAAATCTAAAAGAGTTTGGAGTGGTTACTCACATGATTAAATATGCGGAATCAGATGAAGAGGGTAATTCTCGTGCTCTTGTTATGGGTATTCAATATCAAGAATGCGTTACAATTCGTGATCCTATTTGTCAACTGAACTTAAACCCCTGGACACAGAAGAAGGAGAGCAATTTCTTCAGGAGTCTCCTTCTCAAATTTTGTCGCAAAGGCACAATCTTGTGCATAGGTAATTTTTCGGTTACCATTTTTTGTTTGCTTGGTATGATGGAGCCTTGTATTTTTAGAAAGAGAAGGAAGAGGAAAAAGATTAGAATTTTTGTGGTTGGGACTTGGAGTAGGAAGAAGAAGAAGAAAAAAAAAAAATATTGGTGGTGATTAGTAATTTTAACTAGCATATTACTGCTTATGGCATGATGAATCTGGTAGTGGGGGATCATTTTGGCTTATTAAAACTTGTGCTTGTTTGGAGGAATGGTTCCTAACTGATTGTTTGTAAAAGGAGCTGTTGTTGTGGTGAAAGGAAAATAGAAAGTTGTTGGCAATTTGAAGAAGGAAAAGAAAAAGAGGGGTGGATTGTGTGTCATTTTCATAATTTTTCGGGTACTTTGAAAGACTTTTTGTTGCAATTTTATGCTCATTTTAGCAGAAAAATGAGAATAAGGGGGCTGATTTGTTTCTCGATTTTTTTGGATTTTTCAATATGTTATTCTTGATTTTTCTGGGGTCTTTTTCCGAATTTTGGTTTGGTTTTGGGTGGACTTGGTGGGATTTGAATGAAGAAAAAGAAGTGGCAGAATTCCCCACGTTTTTGCTGCAATTTTTGTTTTGAAAATGAGAATTTTGGGTTTAAAAAAAAAAAATAGAGAGTAAAGGTGGGCTGATGTTGTTTGAGAAATGAACTTGTATGGTGAATGGGCTGATGCTGCAAGATGAAAATGGATGGCTGGAGGGTTGGGCAAGTTGGGCTGTTTTTTTGGCGTTGCAGGCCAAGGAAACGGGCTGGAATTGTCTGTGGTTAATCTGGGCTTGGGGTCCATCTTTTTAGCCCAACACATGCTGGACGCTGATGGGCTGTCTGGGGTGGGCTGGAACGGGCTGGGCTGGAGAATGATGGCTAGATGGATCTGGGCTGAACGTGCTGGACTGGAGGCTTGGGCTGGAGCCTCTGGCTTCATGCGGCCTGACAGTCTGGGCTTCTACAGCAGTTTCTATTGACTGGACTGGGATATGGGCCTCCAAAGGTGGGCTGAGAAAATTGTTTATGGGCTGTTGTTGATTCTGGGCTGAGATGCTGGGCTGTTATTGATTCTGGGCTGTTGAGATCCGCTGGGCTGCTATTGATTCTGGGCTGCAGTTAGTGGACTGGACCATAACAAGGGCTGCTTTTTGGGCCGAAACAGAATGGGCTCCCCACTGTTAATTTTTGGGCCTCTTCTTTATTTTTTGGGCTTTTAGAAAAATGTATGGCTTTGGTTGGATTTTCTTTTGGGCTTGTGCAAAACACTATTTTCATTCTCGTTTATTTAGATGGGACGAGGAGCCCGACAATTCCCGATTTAATTTAAAAACAAAAAAAAACCCCCTAACCCTAAACCCTAATTGACGAATTTATCTTGTACCTATTTCAACAATAGGTTTCAGCTTGCACTTCTAGATCGCTATTCTAGAAATAGAATTGTTGGCCAACCTTAATATGTTTTATTGCTTTATTTATTTTTGTAAAGGGAGTAAGTACTCCTTGTATATCGCTTTTTCAATTGTACATAAACTTTTCTAATAATCAATAAATTCCCGCCTTGGCGGTGTTTGCTTAAAAAAAAGGCTAAAATGCATTTTATCCCCCTGTGTTTTGTTGAAAAAGCTAACCCCCCCTGTGTTTTTAAAAATAGCTAAACACCCCTTGTATTTTAATAAACTCAGCAAAAAACCCCCATTTTGTTAGAAATTAATGGAAGGTGAGATGCACGCGCCTGCAGTGCGTTTAGACTTGATTTTTTGCGGATTTTTATATTTTTATGGTTTTTAATTGACTAAAATACCCCTATATTGTATCTAAAATTACTATAGTCAAAATGACTTTTAAATTTATTTTTTTTTTGTATTTTTCTCTCTTCTAAAAATACAAAATTAATAATTATAAAATGATATATATAATAAATTATTATTTAATTAAAATATTTAAATAAATTTTACTTAAATTTAAAATAATTATTATAATATTAAAAACTAAAATTTAAAATTTTCCTTTAATTATATTTAAAGTTATTTCAATGAATTACTTTTATAATTGATATGATGTTTTAATTATTTTAAAATTCAAAATTTTAAAAATTTTAAAATTTATTCTTCATTAATTATATGTTTAAAATTCTTTTTGATTAAGTAAAATATATATTTAAATAATTAAGTACATAATAATTTAAAATTATTCTTAATAATTATACATTTAAATTAATTTAAATATAATTTAAATTTTCTTAATTAATTAAATTATTTAATGTATAGTTACATTAATTTAAAATTAAAAAAAATTGGGGAGGGGGGGGCGGCCGTAGGGCGACGACGGCGACGGCGACGGCGACACCGTCGCCCTTCGACATTATCTGATGTCACCCAAATCTGATCTGGGCAATGGCGACGTCGCCAGATTTGAGGGCGACGACTGTCGTCCCATCTGCGGGGGGCGCCGGTCCCCGCTCCGTCGCCCCATCTGCAGGGTACAGCGTAGTCAGGGGGTGGCGCGGGCCGATTGACGAGGGGGAGGGAGGCGGGGAGGAGTAGGTAGGCGGTGGGGTGGGGTGGGGTGGGTGGGCGTGGGGTGGGGGTGATTGGGGAGGGGTGTAGGTAGCAGGGGGTGGGGGGTTGAGTAGTTTTTTTTTTATAAATAAAAATTATTTTTTTATAATTTTAAATAATTTATACAATATAATTAAATAATTTATTGAATCCAAATTTTTCATTTTTTTTGAAATCTAACGGTTGAGATTAATTCATTAGATCTAACGGTCATTATTTGATCAAAGAAGATACAACGGTTACTAAAATAAAAAATAATATATATTAAATAAGGGTATAACGATTATTTTGTAAATTTAACGCCGTTAGTTATATTTAATAGAAAGGGGCAATTGAGATACATTTAAAAAATACAGGGGGGTTTTTAGCCTATTTTTAAAACACAGGGGATTTTATGCATTTTATCCTTAAAAAAAAACAAAAAATCCCAAACCCAAACTAAACCCTAAACCATCCAAGCATTTTCTCCTCCTTCTCATTAGGATTAGGTGAGAAATACACATAGTCAACCTTCCACAACCAACCACCACCAAACCAGTAGTCATATAGCCTCACCACTGTGCCGGAGGACAGCCCGCCACCAGCTCCGACGCGGTGCCGCCATCGACCGATCGCGGGAATTTCGGCCGGCGCGTTTCCATATACACGCATTATCACTGTATTCTCCGTCCGATGGGCTACGCAGCCATGCTGTGCGTGGCCTAAACCTCACTTTAATGCGCATCCAATCGCCGACTGAAGCAGCCTAAAATCTCCCCTCTTTCGCCCATAATCGTCGTTCCTTCTCTCTACGATTACACCCCATCCTGTTGACTCGTCGGCCATCAGGTACCATTAGATTCCCTTTCTCATGGAGATCAATTCCCCTCTATCAATGTTAAGATTGGTGAAGCATTGCGATTGGGGTTTTCTCCTTGTTCGTAGTAGCCATTTGTCGTCGATTCACCTCCCACAGAACGAGGGACGGTCGCGGACCACCACCATTAGACTCGTCCCCTCCGTGCGAGTCGAACAAGACCCTTTTCATAATTTTCGTCAACTCCTCGCTGAGATCTAAAAAATTGAAGCATTTCTAGTCGCTGTAGTTCGCACAGCCCGCTTCTCTGCCGTCGACCGGCAGCTTCATGGAGGAGCACCATCACTGTGATCGCAACTCCACGGAACACATGTCTGTCCGATCAGACTCTGACAACGAAGCCAAACCTAGCATGACGTCGATGGCTGAGTTCCCTCCCTTCCCCACACAAAACCGAGTCAACTCACCCACCCTACCATGTCCAATTCTCTTGGACCAAGTTAACTCACCTCTAGTTAACAAAATTCAACCCACTTCAACACCAGCTGCAGCACACCAACCTCCACAGCCTTCTTCAAAATCATTCACTACTGCACTTGCAACCCCACCCTGCCCAATGCTCACCCCTCAAATAGGCAGACCTTCGAAAATTATTCCTTGCAAATTCTAAACCAGCTGAGGTTGGAAAATAAGCTACAATTGATGGTAGACATACACTCATCTTCTCTGATACAGAAATACTTTCATTTGCAGCAGCGTACTGTTTTTCTCTAGTTGGAAAATTCTCACACGGAACTCCGCAATATCGCAACCTTCAGCATTTGGTTGCTGGACTTGGAATTCAAGGAGCGTTTACGGTTAGAATGATCAATGCTAAGCACATCTTAATATCTCTATCCATTGAAATGGATTAATCACGCCTTTGGTTGAGGAGAATTTGGTACGTACAAGGCTTTCCAATGCGCGTTTCCAAATGGACGCCAACTTTCACACCTGCTCAAGAATCATCAATAGTCCTAATTTGGGTTTCTTTCCCATAACTCTCAGCTCACCTATTCCATAAAGACGCACTTTTTCCAGTAGCCAATATGGTGGAACACCGCTTTAGATTGATGATTTCACATTCCATCAATTCAAGCTATCGAAAGACAGAGTTTGCATTGAGATTGATTTTCTCACACCACTCGTCGATGAATTCGACATTCAGATCAATGGAATTTCAATCCATATAAAGTTGAATATGAACAAGTCCCAAGTACTGCTTGCTGTGTAAACATGTGGGACATCAGAATTTGGAATGCTACTCCAAAGGTAGAGCCCCGAAACCACCCCCCCCCCCCCCGGCGTCGTAATGAGGATAGGAAGACACCTGATGCTGAGTTGAGTAGCAAAGGCAAGGAACCGAAAGGGAAAGAAGTTGATAGCTCCACCGCACGTCAAGTGTTTGCTGAAAAGTTGAAAAGGAGTTATAGAGGGACGGAAAGAGGTGAATGTTCTTATGTTGTGCATCTAGACCCAAATCTGACCTAGTCTAGGTATCCAATACTAACCTCCAATCGTATGCTAAGAATAATAAAGATTCATTTGCTGATAATGATTTGAAATTAAATGCTGCCAATGACATTAATCCTGTTGATGGAAATGTTCCTGTTGATGATGCTCTTAATGCTGATGATGCAAATGCATATAATCTGTGTGCTGTACATGAACTAAATTCTTATGTTTTACCTCAACTTTGCTGCGAGAAAGGAGATGAGGGTCTTGGTGAACAGTGTGAGGGGGTAGCAATGGTGGCTCCCCTCCAGTGTCTTGATATTGTCACACTTTCCCCAAATTCCTTTGCTGTCCTTGGTGATGATAAGGATGATGATAATGTTGTTGATCATATTACTGATAATGTTAATGATAATATTGATGAAAATGTGGCTGCAATTGATGTTGAATACACAGTTAGCAAGCCCAAAAAGATCTCAGTAAAATGTCAAAATCCAAATGTCAACTTGCACTTCTAACTTGGTTGCTACCGAATACTTCTCACCACTGATAATGAGATTGATAATGCCTTGATGAGGGTTCAAGAGGGCTATGGTACACAGCCATTCAGAGTTAACAATCAGTTTCAACTTTGTGCTTCAACCAAGCAGCAGGTGAACTCCCTTCTCCACTAGAAAATGATTATGATCTTGAAACATGTTTTATGATTGAATTGGAGAATGAATCCGTGGAGCCATACATCAATGAATCGAGAGAGGGAAAGGAATCTATTGGGCATACCTCATCACCCTCGCCATTAAAAGACTGTGCTGTTCGAGGCAAACATAATCGGTCATCCAATAGGGTGTGTTAGGTTTTTGTGTCCGATGCATTTTTATTAATACTTCAAATATTTATAATATTTAGCATGCAAAACATTAACTGTGTGATGAGGTCCTGGTCCAATCCAATTAATAACTCTCACTTCGTTGGACTAAGTTAAGTATTAGGCACTAAAATGGATTTGAAATGAAGGGTTGTTTTTTCATGCCTTCCATCAATAATAATGTAGTGAGGAAGCCGATTCCACCCAAATGTGATCTCACTAGTTGTGGCACATTTGGACAAAAATAAAGCTACAATATTATTGTGAACACAGTAAATACACTTCTATTTTCCTCTCTCATGAGTCGTAGGTGGGGGATAGTTTACGCTATGATTTGATTGATGAATCGGGTCCAATAAATTTGATTCGCTTGTAGTCCTCAAAATTATGTGAAAATAGGAGGAAAAATATCTTGCAGATCTCGCTGGATGAGAATGATATTGGATACCTCCCACAAGGTTATTTCTCAGGTGAATCGTAAAAGCGGGGTATGAAGAATTTTGCTTTTAGTCCTCAAGCCCACTAGAAAATCCTTATTTAGGAGTAATGGGTTTTCCATAGAAATAGTGGGAGGGTTAACAATTGAAGTCCAAGTCCTTAACTTGAATTCAATATTACAATCATTTGCTAATTTTCTACTTTTATATTTTCTATATAGATCAATGTCTAAGAATCCTTAACTGTGATTTTGGAAACCAAAAATTTAATAGGACCAACTACTCTAACTGGGTGCGTAGTTTGAGGAGTCCTCGACTCAGCTGGTCTACGTCAGAAGAACGCATTACATTCAAGAAATGGCAAGTGGACCACGGCAAAGTCCAAATTGCCATAGTGGTTTCTAAGTCTAACGACATCCAAAATCAATATGACAGGCTGGACGATATTGTTCGAATAGGTGACTAAAAGGCCAATTGGATTGATTGTTTTATGTTAGAATATCTTTATCAAAGTAATATTGAATCGATGAATATGGTACAAGTTCATCATACATGTATTGTGTTTTGTTGTACTTACTACTTACGTTGAATGGTGTTTCATTGTCACAAAAAATGCCCACAGATTGAAAGGTTAAACATGTACAGCTGTGATACGCATAGGTTTGGCAGTTATGAGACCAACTTCTAAGGATCGGTCTAAAATATTCCAAGTCGAGGACCTTGAAACGGGGCATCAACAGTCCTATGGAGACTTGAACTAATTATTGCAGTCGTGTTTCATCGGCAGGAGATGTAAGTCATCTATACAATTTTATTAGGTTAGTTGGCAAGGTAGTTGCTGATTGAATTGACTCGGGGGAATCGTTATATGAAAGCATTCAGGGGTTGGTCAATATGACTAGAAATCCGATTCCAATAATACGGGATTAGTCTTCCGACTTGAGGAATCATGGCAGTCGCGTGCATATGAAAAATGTATCTTGGATCTAGCATGTAGCACCCCCTACAACACTATACCTAATTAACCACTAATTAGTATACCACTTCTTTAATAACTACCCCTTTCTATAAGAACTTTCTGTTTAACCCGTAAAATAAATTCTATTTTACCAATATAATATATATATAATATCGCAAGAGATAATAGAAATCGTCAAAAGTTTATATTCTTTACCAAAAATGTACACAACCTAAAAAGGAGATAACAAACGTCCATCTATACATAATTTTAAATGCAAACTCGACAAACATTAGAATGTTTAATATACATTGCCCAAGACTCCCGACTTTCAATGTCACAATGGCCCACATATTTAGAATAACGACACGGCTCAAAATACAATGATATTAATCCATTTGACCTATCTCATATGTAAGAATCACATAGCTACAATCAGATATCAACCCAAGACATAATAGTGGTATTTTTAGTTTTTTTTTCTTAGAGCCTGCTTAACCGAACTGGAGTACATCACTCAATGAGCTTTGCCGGCTATCACCATCATCATCATCAATCAGAATACTTCTTCTTCTACTTTCTTTTTTTCCTTCTCTTTTTTCCCCGATATCACAACACATAGTGTGATATCCCATCCTCACTAATACCACACAACACACAGCTCGTATGATATCCCATCATCTCATTGATCAATGATGGCACAGAACTCGCCATTGATCATATCATTCTAAGCTATTGCAGTATGCTTTCCAGTTAGGTAAGTCATCGTTTCATTACCAGTTAGGTAAGCATCAACATCATTAACTTCATCATTCAATTTCCCACCAATCTGTTTACATTTTATTTATTTCAAAAATTCAACCTCCATTCTATTTTCTTTTAAGGGTTAATTACATTTTGACATCCGAACTATGATCATTTTTACACTTTGGCATCTAATTTTTTTTTTTTTTTTTTTGTGTTAACTTACCATCTCAACTTTACAATTTTTTGCATTTTGCCATTTATAACTATTTTTCCACCAAGTTTTTTGTCAAAAAAAATCACATGCAATCCACATATGATATTTAAAGGTTATGTGATGTGATATTTTTTCACACATGCACAGAATGTAGGCAAAAAAATCAGCAAAAAAAAATGATCATATAAGGTAAAGTGCAAATTTTGCAAAGTTGGGATGGAAATTTGACACAAAAAAAAGTTTATATGCCAAAGTGTAAAAACAGATATAGCTCAGATGGCAAAATGTAATTAACCCTTCTTTTAAATAACTATATTTTCTACGCTTTTTAGGTATATATTTAATTTATCGACTAACTCACGAATTCATTTTATCAAACTCTCACATCTTTATAACTACCGTTCTTAATAATATTTCTAACTTAAATTATTATAACAAATCTCATATTTCTTTAAATATTTTTTTAATATTTCTATTAATTTCTATCAATTCCTCGCTGCTATATAGTATAATTAAAAACCAATATATATAATTACGTATTTAGTCAATAGGCTCGATGGAATTGAGCAAATTAACTATAGAAATGATTAAATCTAACAAATTTAGTAATTTAATTACTAATGTTGCAAAAAT
Organism: Sesamum angolense; assembly: GCA_034509725.1. Classification (NCBI taxonomy): domain Eukaryota; kingdom Viridiplantae; phylum Streptophyta; class Magnoliopsida; order Lamiales; family Pedaliaceae; genus Sesamum; species Sesamum angolense. The sequence goes on from JACGWL010000727.1 coordinate 14,039, forward strand.
GCGAGATCGACTAAATTTGTATTATAAGGGCGCGATTTAATACGCTTTACACTAGATGTCTTTCAAGGTTCCAAAAAATCCCCTTTCTCTCAAATGAGGGGGGTATTTATACTATTAATGTACGCTATAAAGGGTTGGTGAAGGTAAAGTACTCTTTCATCCTTTACCTACCCCTTTTACACGGTTAGGAATGATTTCACTAGGAATATTCTCGTAACTTGGTGAATTGCAGTAATTCGGCAGGTTTGACTTCGATCCTTCTTTTTAGAGAGATATCTTTCTTTCCTTGCTGGAGAGATCTTTCCTTTTATGAAGGATTTATTTTTCCTCAATCAACAGCCCCCTAACTCCTAAATATGTAGTAAAATATTTAGGAGTTAGCTTTAATCTGTATGTCACGTTTGAGCGTAGGACTGATCCTTTGAGTCCCTTGTTAGACTTTGTTTTTGAGCTTTCAAGGAGAATGCAACCAATGGCCATCGTCATTTAATCTGCTTCCATCTTCTTTGGGTTCATGGCTAGAAGAGGTATCATCTATTCTCTTCTCGCGTTATTTTGATTTATCTCTTTTTGTTGCGTCATGTTAATTAATCTCTAATGAGTCAACGTAGTTGTGGGTCGACTAGACGGCCATTTGAGTTGGGTCATGACATGCCAGACAAAATAATTGGGATTAGGCGATCGCAGTAGAGTGGTGTTGCTGCTGGCCAAGGTCCCAGGTCGAGTCGTGTCTCCTCAACTTGGTTGTGGTTGAGGCACGCTCGTCCTGGTCGAGGCTGTCTCCTCGACTTGGTCGCGGTTGAGGAAAGTTGGTCGCAGTCGAGGCATGTCTCCTCGGCTTGGTCACGGTCAAGGGCTCGACTGGTCGAGCATGTCTCCTCGACTTGGTCGCGGTCAAGGCACGTTGGTCGCGTCGAGGCATGTCTCCTCGATATGGCCGTGGTCGAGGTATGCTCGACCTGGTTGAGGTGGTCGAGGTCCCAAGTCGAGGCAATCGGCTCTGATCAAATGCTGGTCGAGGCAATCAACTGCCTCGGCTAGATCTCGCAGAGATGCGTCTCATTGTCGCGTTGTGTTGTCTTGTATTACATCGCACCCAACCATGTCGTGTACATTGTGATGCTTTGCGTCTTGTCGCGCTATGTCGTGTTGCGACCACATCGTACTTGGTCAAATCGATCATGTCGCATCGTTACGCTTAACCTCATTTATCTATTCGGGGTTCTTTTCTTCGGGATGACACCTTCAGGAGGGAGAAGTGCTCGACCTCTTTCTCCTCTTGTGGTTTTCTTCCAAATGACGGAATGTGCTCGATCCTCTCTTTTCTCTTGAGGCTTTCCTTTTCCGAATGATTCTCCTTCAAGAAGGGGAGGTGTCTGACCTCATCTTTCCTCTTGGGATATTCTTCTTTCGGATGATTCTCCTTCAAGAGGACAGGTGCTTGACCTACCTCATAGTCTTCTTTATTAATTTCGTGTTTGTTAATTGGGACAATGTAGTTATTATTTCTAAATTCCCTCTTTTTCTTATTATTCTTGTTGCCTTTATTCACCATATATTTTCCTGGGACTTCTTAGGATTCTTTCGTAGGTTGCTACTACTTTTTGCTTTGAAGCTTCTTAGGAGCTCGTTTGATCATTTTTATGGAACTTCTAAGGAGTTCCTTCATACAATGCTAACACATTTTGGTTTGGGAGCTTCTTAGGAGCTCACTTGACCATTTTTATGGAACTTCTAGGAGTCCCTTCGTAGAATGCTAACACGTTTTGGTTTGGGAGCTTCTTAGGAGATCACTTGACCATTTTTACGGAACTTCTTAGGAGTTCCTTCATAGAATGCTAACACGTTGTCGTTTTGGGAGCTTCTTAGGAGCTCACCTGACCATGTTTAGGGAACTTCTTAGGAGTTCCTTCATAGAATGCTAACACATTTTGGTTTGGGAGCCTCTTAGGAGCTCACTTGACCATTTTTACAGAACTTTTTAGGAGTTCTTTTGATTACTTTTAGGCGTCACTTGGGAATTTCATAGAAGTTTCTTCGAGCATTTTTTTGGAACTTCTTAGGAATTCCTCTTATTATATTTTTGTTTTACGCGTTACTTTATGCGTTTGTTGGGAGATAACTGCTTTAGGAGTCTCTTTGCTCTAGTTCTTTTTTTTTTTTGCTGTCTCCTGCTTTATTGTGACTTATCTTTTGATGCTTACATACAATCTTGGTGCAACTCTCGTCCTGACCATTTCTGCAAATTGATTTTCTTGCTTTCTTTTGGTAAAATATCTTCATGGCTAGGTGCCCATCCGGGTTAGGTCGTGAAATGTCGGAGAGAATTGTTGAGAGTGGGGGTTGCCATTGAATGGTATTGTTGCTTAAGAGGAAGATGATGGTGCTGGTCGAGGTTTAATGTTTCAACCAGGTTTTGGCAGAGGTTCGCCTCGGCCAGATTTGGTCGAGGCGTGTTGCCTCGACCTGGTCTCGGACGAGGTACGCTTTGACCTGTACATCCCATCTGGTGGAGGCATCTCGCCTCGACTGGATGTTAGTCGAGGCGATCAACCTCTATTGGATCTCGTTCATCTCACTATCGCATTGTGTTGTCTTGTGTTACATTGCATGCGCCATATCGTGTTGCATTAGACTGCATCGCGTCTCATCGAGCTATGTCATATTGCGTAACGTTGTGTCGCACTATGACGTGTTGCGTCGCGTTGTACTTGCGAGTCACGCCACACTTTGTCGAGTCACATCGCATCGCCTCCTTTATCTCCTTGGGGTTCTTCTCCTTGAGATGACATGCTTCCTTGATGGTTTCCTCCAAAAAGCGGATGTGCTTGACCTCCTCTCTCCTCTTGAGGATTTCTTCTTTCAGATCGCTCTCGTCCAAGAGGGGGAGGTGCTTGACCTCCTTTCTCCTCTTGAATTCTTCTTTCGGATGATTCTCCTTCAAGAGGGGGAGGTGCTTGACCTCTCTCTCCTCCTGAAGTTCCCCTCCGTTGGATGGCTCTTTTCCAAGAGGGGAGGAGGTGTTTGACCTCCTTTTCTTCTTGAGGTGTCCTTCAGGAGGAGGAGGTGCTTGACCTCCACCTCTTTCTCTCTTGAGGACTTCTTCTTCTGGATGACTCTTCTTCAACATGTGGGGTGTTTGACCTCCTCTTTCCTCCTGAGATTCTCCTCTATTAGATGGCTCTCCTCCAAGAGGGGGAGGTGCTCGACCTCCTCTCTCCTCTTGAGGAAATCTTCTGCTAGATGACTTTCCTTCAAGAGGGGGGATGTTTGACCTTCTCTTTCCTCTTGAGGAATTCTTCTATTGGATGACTCTCTTCCAAGAAGGGGAGGTGCTCAACCTCCTCCTTCCTCTTGAGGAAATCTTCTTCAGGATGACTTTTCTTCAAGAGGGGGGGATGTTTGACCTCCTCTTTTCTCTTGAGGATTTCTTCTATATTGGATGACTCTTCTCCAAAAGGGGGAGGTGCTCGACCTCCTCTCTCCTCTTGGGGAAATCTTCTTCTGGATGACTTTCCTTCAAGAGGGGGATGTTTGACCTCATCTTTCTTGTTGAGGAATTCTTCTCTATTGGATGACTCTCCTCCAAGAGGGGGAGGTGCTCGACCTCCTTCTCTCCTTTGAGGAAATCTTCTTCTGGATGACTTTCCTTCGAGAGGGGGGATGTTTGACCTCCTCTTTCCTCTTGAAGAATTCTTCTCTATTGGATGACTCTCCTCCAAGAGGGGGAGGTGCTTGACCTCCTCTCGCCTCTTGAGGTTCTCCTCATCCACTCTAGTCCGTTGTCTTGGGGGGCTAGGTCTGCACCTCAGTCTCTGCGAGAGATGACGAGAAGGTCACGAGCTAGGCAGCTACACTTGAAGCGGCCTGAGTTGAGGCGTCTTACGTGGCATGCTCGGAGGTCCCTTCATGCCCGCCTAGACCCCATTCTCTTTTTTACTCTTTGGTCTAGTGTTCATGTTCAAATGTTGAATCACCTATTTCCCACAGACGGTGTCAAGTTGATGTCGCAAAAATGCGAGATCGACTAAATTTATATTATAAGGGCGCGATTCAACACGCTTTACACTAGATGTCTTCCAAGGTTCCATAAAGTCCCCTTTCCTCTCAAATGAGGGGGGTATTTATACTATTCCTAATGTACGCTATAAAGGGTAGATGAAGGTAAAATACTCTTTCGTCCTTTACCTACCCCTTTTACACCTTTAGGAATGATTTCACTAGGGATATTCTCGTAACTTTGGTGAATTGCAGTAATTCGGCAAGTTTGACTTCGATCCTTCCTTTTATAGAGATATCTTTCGTTCCTTGCTGGAGAGATCTTTCCTTTTATGAAGGATTTATTTTTCCTCCATCAATTACCCAACTATGTAGCATTCTTAAATCAAATGTGATATTTAATTCAATACTTATTTGAATAGTCAAACTCTTAAATTTTTTCGATTAAACAGTAGATCGGTCAATATAAACTACATTTAATAAATAGAGTAATTAAATAATGTAATTATGTAAATTAATAATAATTAAAATAAAAAAGCATCATACCTGCTTAATCGCACCTCAAGTGTGTGAAATATGTGTGTATGTGATTAAAAACTTCGCTGTGTGTCTTTTTTAAAAGTGTAACATATATATATATTGAAGGGGTGAGGGGATGAGACGGTGGGAGAGTTGGCATCACTTGCCAATTCCCCCTTTTATTATTATTTTTTCTTTCAAATATAAAATCTTTTCAAAAATTCTAATTATGTCCTATTTAATTTCTTAATTAATATAATTTGCTCCCAAATATTATAATGAGCTCCAATTTACTCCAATCAAGCTTTAATATTTTTCAATTTCAACTTATAATTTATTTATAATAAATCTAAATTTCTTAATAATTATCAGTTAATCTCAATTATTAAATCCTATGGACGCCAAATAGTGAGTGGTAACTTCATCGTGAGATATGATCATTATAAGTCGTATCTAGTGTAGTCGGAGTATGTAGTGAGGACTGTGCCTGTATGAAACTCAGAGCCTAAATATTCATGTCACTGTTCACCTAGACTCAAGTACCATGGACTTTTCCTAGACGAACACACATAGTAACGGACTATTTTTGGTTATTAGGTTAATTAAAAATAATTAATTAAATTAAATTAATTAATTATGTTGGTCACACACACCAAAGTTTAATTGAGGGTGAACCTAAAGAGTTACACGCAAATCAATAAAAAGTGATTGAATTAGTTTGGAATTGATTGTGGAAAAAGATAATTAATTTAATTAGATTGAATTAATTCTTGGAGAAAATAAATGATTGGATCATTTATGTGGAGTTGTCCATCAGATGGATGATCCAAAATTTAGTTAATTACATTAATTGAATTTTGGAATTGACTTTTAAATTAATTGAATTAATCTAAGAGGCTTGGGCTAATTGATTAGTGGATTGGATTCATAAATTAATTAGTAGATGGACTTATCTAATTAGTGGATTAGATTCACTAATTTGAAATGGACTAAAAATAATTAATTTGACTAGTTATGTTTCATTGGGCTTAATTAATTAAGTGGATTGAATTTATTTAATTAATTAAGTGCATTTTGGGCTTATAAAATATTTAATTGGATTAAATATTCACTTCGACTTTCTTTATTGGGTATTTTATTTAATTAGATTAAATAATAAACTTAATATAATTAGTTATTAGGCACAATTTAATTTGTTGGGGCAAATTAATCGAGTCCGATCCAAATGCACAAGCCTAGCCCATGTCGACCTTGGTATGCCTCCACTTAAAAATTCTTTAAGACGAAGATGACTTATGGGTGATCTATATAAGAGCATAAGATCGAGATGCTATCCCTATTAGAGAGGCTCGAGGACATAAAAGGTGGGTTTGATAATGACACGTACATAGGCGTGATCCTTCAGCCACATTCTCCTTCCTACAATACGTTTATTATCAACTTCAACATAAATGGGCTTGAAAAGTCCATCAATGATTTGATTAGTATGTTGGTCCAATACGAGGGAACGGCCAAAAGTTTGTAGGGACGCTTCGACCTCTTAGGAGAAAGGCAAGTGGGTAGGATGCTGGAAGAGGAAAAAGGGTTAGGCAAAGGCGAAGGTTGTTGTCGTAGTTACAAGCGCTAAGAGTGCTCCCACTGCGCTAAAGGGGATGAGGAAGGGAAAGAGGAAGGCTGATCCTCAGCAGTAGTCGAGGGCAAAGGATATTTGAGTCCATTTTTAGGGCTGAAAATCGAATTTTAAGAAAAAAAATTGAAAAAAGAATAGGCAAACAAAGCTTTAGCCGCGAGCCAGCCATGAACCACAGACTTGGCTCAGCTCAGCTCGTTTTGGCTTATCTTGGTAGCCACAAGCTAGTCAAGAGGCCTTGTGACCCAATGCCCAATTGGGCCCTAATCAACACGTAATTGGAGTCAAATCAATGCTTAGTCAGCCATCACGGGACCCGCGCCCAGTTAGCGCAACATAAATGACCAGTTAGTACACCTCAATCACAAGCGACTCTTTTGTGGCAAAAATTTTGAAAATACATATCTCATTTATTTTAAATTTATTTTCAATGATTCACACACCATTTCGAACCTCTTTCATGCTCTTCCACGTAGCTCAAAATTTTTCTGATAAGAACCAAAAAATCAAGTCTCATGTTCTGCTCAAAGAAAAAAGATTTAGAATTAGTGTTTAATTTTTCTCTCATACCACTCTTTCAATTTTCACCAAATTTAACAATGTTATATCCACAGCAAGATATACGTAAGATGAAAACAAACAACAATAGTTTTCATGCTTTCATAGTTAAAATGAACTTTCCAGAAAATTCGAGCATAAAAAAATTCGTAATCAGTCAGACAATTCAGCGAGACAAACCATAGTGGCTCTGATACCATTGTTGGAAAACAATGGACTATTCATAAAATAATCTTATAAATAAATCTCGCGTCTAATAAATAATTATTATGTGCATACTCAATATAAATATATTGGCACATAAATATGGATTCACGAAACCTGTAGCAGAAGAAGTACATTGATCCATGCATTCAGTTTTGGCTTGTCTACAAGCCGTTGCCTTGATTGGAACATGAACACATCATCTTTTTAGTTGGTTTGAGATCACCCACGAACACCTTCAAGATCTCCCGTGAACATCTTAAAGATCTCACCACATTGGATCTTACACAAATGGTTGTAGAAATCACGAACACGCTTTGCTGAGCTTAGTGGATTACAACTAGAATAACCACTCATTTACATACATCAAGTCCATAGAGTTTATAGTGATACTCCATAAAAGAACATTGAGAGAAACATTGAGAGAGAAAGTAAGAGAGTATATTTTAAGAAAATGTTGGATCAACTTACTTTTATTCTTCATATAATCACTACAAGAAAAAACCTTAATAGCAACGACGTGTATTCCTTGCAAAATAGTAAAATTAGTTGCTAATTTACATTAGCATCGATTTTGACAAGAAAAATATTTACTTGCTAATTGGCTCGACGCTGATTTTAGATTCAAATTTTTTTGTTACTGATTTGCTACAAAATTTACTAAATATTAAAAATATCTATTTATTCAGCAACGTATATATTCGTTGCTAATATTAATTAATAAACTAATTAATCATCAATACATTTTTTTTGCTAATTTTGTTACTAAAATATAATTTTAATTGTTCAGAATTCTCAAATTAAATTATTTCGAATTTTACCTGATTGATTAATTGCAACACAACAACAACAACAACAACTAACACATTCTATTAAAACAATTAATATGAAACTGAATAAAAATACCAACAAAAATATCAATAAAATGAATTTAGAGCGTGACTAACAAGGAGCAACAACGAGCATCTTAACTCTGTTTTCGTTGTTGATATTGAATGAGAAGTGTAACTTTTTGATAACAAGCCAAACATGTCAACACAAAAATAAAATAAAATGGTAACTATAATGCATCTGAGCAAAATATTCAAAAGATATAAAACCAAAAAATTCTCATGTAAGGGAATATTCCGTCGTTATAACGGACATACAACTTGACCGACGACTAAGAATTCCGAACAGAAAACAACTCTCTTAAAAGATGGGTTGCTGCTTTCCCATGGCACTAAGTAGATGTACAAAACTACATAAGAAAACTCTACACTTTATTTCGTACTCTCTATGAAATTGAAGAAGTCTTTCCTGTTCTTCTTCAATAAATGGTGTCTTATCAACTTTGAGATTCAAATGGTTCACCCATCCTCGCCTACAACTAATCCCTGTGGACATAAGTGGCAAGTTTCTAACCTTGCTAACTTCAATAAGAGGGTAGCTAATCTTGCTTGCTATAAGTTTCTCCAAAGCTTCAACTCCATTCTCTTTGATGTATTTCTCCACTACATCTGCAAAAGTTTTTGTGTTGCACAGTTTCTCCTCCTTCGCCTCATAAAACCTGTCGATAACTGAATAAAGCATTAGAGACTCAATGAAACATGTGAAACTAAAACATGCAATCGCATATCGTGAAATAGCTTACTTTATAACGAACTAATCTAAGAACATAAATTAATTACATCACATGAAATTTGTAAATATATGATATTATGTAAGAAAAAAATGTGCTTTGAAGATGCTCTTTATGTGCTAGGTGCACCAGTCCCACCTCCCACATACATACACAGTAATTTTTCAAAATCTGCAGACTACGTCATAGTGAAGCAAGAAGTTGAAATTTGTAGAGTACAATAAAGGCAAAGCTGACAGAAACCAAATGGAAAAAATCATACTCCTTTATGCCTGAGTACAAGTGTGTCCTCTTGAGTCCTTCAAACACACACCCTGTCACGTTGGCATTGATGCGCATGCACATCAGAGTGCAGAGATGGAACTAGGAAGGAAGAAGCTTCGTCTACATATTTCCCTTAAGCAGTTGGCATAACCCAAGTTGATATAGGAGCTGTTAGTGCACATTTTTACCAGACAGATATCTCTCATAATCCATGTTAAACTCTACAATCAACCCAATTGGACAAGTGCAGTCCTCATAATATTTCTACCACAATCTAGATTCATTCAAAATACACATGAAATCAGGTTAGCAAACCCCATCCCCCAAAGGAATGACTTTGATACAGTTCTAATATATCCCGGTTCCATGTGGCAAGGCTAGCAAGCAAAACGTCAATGGAAAGGATCCGGTCAGCAAGTTACTCAACATTTCATAACTATGTAAAAGTAAGCAACCCGGTGCAAATTTCCTTACAGGGACATCCTTGTTACACGCTTGGCCATACTTCGCAACGTACAATCAGTAATGATACCGTTCTGCATAGCTTAAGCCCATGATGATGGGACTGCGTGCAAGACTCAATATATAAATGAACCCCATTATAACTACTACTCATTATAACTTCCATGAATGGTTAACTCAAGTTGCAATAGAAGCCTACTTGTCAATCCTAGGGCTTTGTTACAATTGTCAAGTTCCAAACCCAATATATTGGGATCCGACAGCAAGATTCTAACATAAAAGACTCTTCTTGCAACTAATTGACCTTCATCCTTGCATAGCCAAAATACTAACTCCAGTTGCTAGTAAACCCATTGCATCCATCCATATGCCAGACATTTCCCTACAGCTAACACGGAGACAATAACTTATTGCAAGAAAACAGAGAAGTCTTGCAGTAGTGTCTAAGGTAAACGCTAACAATGCGTGAGTAGGATGGGTCAAGTTAGAGTTCTCACTTCAATTTGTTTAAGTTGCAAGCATGATCTCCTCCTTTGCTTATGTGCTCACTCACAAGCAACAGGTTCTAACTATGCTTAAGTTGTTGTATGAGCTAACATATGCAAAAGTATAGCTTGAGTTAAAATATATTAGAACAAAGGTGTCTAAAAGAATCACCTAATCTGAAGGTAATTGGAGAAAGCTTAAAAATACACAAGCAGTTGTACTTGTCACTATATCAACCTATGTAACCCAATTAGGTTCAAATTGGCACAAGGAAAGGCAAGTTACACAGCAGAAAAGTTACACCTCGAATCAGAATCCAACCATGCATTACAGACATATCACTTTAGTAACAAAGGTAATAAAACATGAACAACTAGCCAAGCTATAATTTCTAAAGAGATTGGTTTATTAGTTTGACTCAATATATATTAGTGAAATAAATGTGGTGGGAAATCAAGTAAACTGACTACTAGTGAGTCATGTGCAACCATAGTTGTCAAAAATGGTTCACAAGTGGAGGTATCATGTTAGGTGTCATCTCAAGCTCTTCAATAATGTGCAACAAACAATCAATACCTGAGATAATCTAATGTTAGGTGATGAACTAGTATTCCTGTCACACTATTGGCTTGTGAGACCTATTCTTCTTCTTCTTCTACCAATATTATTATTTAAAATCACATTACTGTTAGCAATATTGAACGAAGACCATGGTAGCTAGAGAAGGCTTGAAATGCAAAATGAAGACACATATCTATGAGATAACTTTGGTTTGTGCTAAGCATTTACTGAGTACTAGTTAAAGATTTCACACTACAATTCAATTAAAAGGAATCAAATATAGCTCAACTAAGCTAAACAAAACTCAACAAATAGAGCCTTATCCTAATGAACATCAACCACAGATACATACAGAATAGAAACTAATAATACTTTTAGCTCAAACCTCCAAAAGAAAAGAATATCTCGCTCGATGTTCACTGGAGCTTCCACCGTCGATTTTCACCGGTGCTTTGAGTTCTTCAGGAATTGGAACTGAAATCCTTCAAAGTCTAGATTTCTGTAACGACATTCAAGCGAAGCTCAGCTATGGAGAAGAATTTGGAGCTTTTTCTTCGTGAAACTCCAAATTGGGGTTTTTTTTTATTTGGGGAAGATGGATAGCATATCGTGATAGTTGTTCCTTTTCTTTTCCTTTTTCCATGTAAAACTCTATTTAATTATTAATGAAATATTCTTTTAAAATACAAAAGAAGAAAATTTATTAGATATAACTAGCTGGAGGCCCAATTCAATTCTAATTTATTAGATATAACTAGCTTGAAGTTTTTTATTGTAATAAAGGTTATTTTCTTAAGTTTTGTAAAATACTTAAAATTTATATTTATATAAAAAATATAATTTATATTGTCATAATAAAAGTTTTTCAATGTAATTAATTATATTTTGCAGTGATTTTATTTTTTTGGCTTAATTTTGTTATATTTATTATTTTGTAAAATTTTCAGCTATGAATTCTGAACGAAAATTTTATAAAGAAATTCTCAAAGCTTTTACCAAAGCCAGCTACAAATATTTGCAACATCAAAATCCCTTTCTATTTTTAGCAACGAGATATTTCGTTTTTAATGTTAATTTTGAAATTACAAAAATTTAAAATTCTTATCCATTGCTAAATTCATTGCTAATCACCAACAAATTTACTCTCATTAATTTTCGTAGCTATGAATGATTTTCTTGTAGTAAAATACCGTTTTTTCCACAAAGAAAAACTATCAATTTATATGATTTTAAATTTTAACAGTTAAATTAATGGTCTTTTCAAACATTATTACAATATGAAGATTTTACTATATAAAACATTCTAACATCTTATAAGTTTTGGCTTCTTGTTCATCCCAATACTCAAAGAACTCATTTCTAAAATAGAATTCAACATTTTCAAGCTCTTAAAAAAATCTTATAAGATGTTTCAAACAAGTTTAATTGAATACCCTCTCAGTTTGTAAAAACATAATACATTATGAATAAGAAATAGATAATACCAAATAGATTCATATGAATATGATGAAGAAATCTCACTAAAAGTTTGAAATTAAAAATTGCAAATAAAGACAAAAATAATATTTTTGCATTAATATTTCAATTTAGAAATTGAATGTAAAGATGATAAAAAGTATAGTAAAAAGGACTTGCGAGATACATACTGATACTAATGACTAATAATTATTTAATTAATAGTTAAGAAAAATTATTCAAAATTATTTCACATCAATAATTTAAAAATAAAAGACATAAGGGTATGGCAGTAAAAATATATCATACATAGATATAATATAATAAAAATTAATAAATTTAAAACATAGCAAATTGCCAAAAAAAAAAAAGGACCAATAAGACATGATCAATTTGTTGTTAATTAGAACTTCTTATAAAAATCAAAAGATAAGAAACTTTCACTAATTTAATTTCCCTTTAATATCAATATTTTCTTTATATCCTATATTTTTAACACTAATTTATTTCAATACAAGATCATCAAATATAATAATTAGTAAATAAAATGAGAAATTTCAGTTTAATGATTAAATTTTTTATTTAATAGTATCAATGCAAATTTAGAAGTGAATTACAAATAATAGAATTAAATGATTTTAAAATATTATTATTATTATTATTATAATTATTATTATTATTATTTTGAAAATATAATTGTATATATATTCTAATGTTACAAGAATAAAAATATAAACAAAATTATTGAACTTAATATTTTTATAGCTAATAAATAATTATGTTCAATTTTAAATATATATTTTTTACACGTACAAATGCATGTTATATGTTTTAGTTAATTAAAATGTCTCAAAATTTGAAAGCTGTTGTGCATAGATTTCTGCCCATCGGTTTGAGGAATTAATTAAATATACATACAAGTCAGCCAAACTAATTTAATGAATTATTCCTCAATTTAAATTAAAAAATTAGGATTTAATGTGATTAATCTTCTTGTTATATTATAAATGAGCAAATTATTTTAAGAGAATGGATTGGCCCGAGAAGTACAACGAAAGCGCGAAAAATAAAAACAAATACGATTTAAAGCAAGAAAAACAAATCAAAAAAAAAATAAAAAATAAAAGGCCATAGAATCAACAAAAGAAAAAACAAGAAGAAGTGAAAAACATAAAAAGAGTTTTACCCTCATCGTTTTTTTCTGTACGGCTACGAGCATTGATTCATTCATCCTCCAATTCCTTTCCGGATCCGTTTTAAATGTATTGTTAATTTATCTTTATGTAAACCCATCTATATACCATTCATAGATCTGATTTTCATTATAATTATTTTGGTCAATTATTTATTTTTCTTCCTAGAGGACATCCTGTGGCGTAGGTTTAGGATAACAAAGTTTTGTTTGTACTAGTTTTCTAGCAAAATTTCCAATTTATTTATTTCTCTTAAAAAAATTTATATTTTTTTGAATTTATTTCATTATTCAAAGTATTTAGTTTTAGATCTTCAAATTTTTTATCAAGTATTTTTCTAATTCTTTTATTGGTTTTAAATTAAAATCTATTATCTCTGGGGTGGTTGTATTGAAGATCTACGTACTACATCTTTGCTTACTTCTTCAGATATATTTGTATATTTTGTTTAGTGGTCATTTCTTGTTGCCAATTAAATATTATGTCGATTTTACTATTTAAATCCATAAGTTGCTCTCCTATAATATTTAAATGAAGCTTTGTATAATTTTGCTTTTTTAATAATTTATGTATCTGGGCTATTATAACCATTAAAGTATCATCTTCAATTAATTTTGAAAAAAATTTAAAGTTAATTTCAATCTCATTTGAATTCATCTTAAAGAGCTGTTCAGGAGGAAGTATATATTAATTACCTTTCCATTTTCTAAAAATTATTTTCTTTCTAGAACATTTAAATATTATTTTGAATATTTGGTTATAAACCATGTGATAAAAGCAACTTTCTTATTCATATGGCTAAATCCTTATAAAATTGATTAGAAATTATTTTTTGTTCTTTATATGAGAAATTTTCAAAAAAAATCATTTTCTAAATGGTTCCCATTTTTTTTCAAAAAATTCTTTTTGAATTTCTTTTCTAGTCAGAGATCCAGGGATAAACTCCATTAATTTTGAGTAATCAATAATAGGGATCTCTGTCTTAAAATCAATTAGATCTGGTATGTTTATCTATAAACAAAAATATATTTCAGAAGTTAATTCTTCATTTTCTCCTGGGTTCTTATAAACTCTTTTAGCAATATTATTCAGCTAGATTCTTATTTCTTCTACCCTATCTACAATATGTATGACATGACAGAATTTTTTAAAGAATTATTTCTTATGAGTCTTGTATGATTATTATAAAGTTTATTTGAACATTTCCTTCTGGATTTTGGATAATATTAGCATAACTCCTCTCAGTATCACTTAAGATTGGCACTTTTCTTTCTATCATCCAACTCTTTGGAAATTCTATTTCATTTCATTTTATTTGTCTTCTAGTATTGATTTTTGACCTATACAAATTAGTTTCAAACAATATTGTTTGTTCTAAAAATTTATTATCTTATATCCTACAATTAGGATTTAGGGTATGGAGAAGCTTCTACTCATGTGTCTTAATATTTAAAGTTAAAGCATCCATAATATTTATATCAGACAACGATAGTAGTAAATTTGGATAGACATTAAAATGCATTGGCCCATGTGCAAGGCTAGATTGTATTATTCTAATAAAAAATTTCTTCCAATCTAAATTTCTGGCATCTCTAAAGGCCGCTAGAAAGCTTTCTGGTAACCCTTCTAAGGTTTTAAAAGTAATTTGAAGAAGTCCTAAATGTAAGAACATATATTCTTCTTGATAATGTTTGGGATAATGCACTTTTGGTCCCACAGGATAGACCCGTTCTCACTTTTTTGATGCGCTTACGAGGATGACACTTTAGACCCTAAAATCCTAATTTCTCGACACCTTTGGTCCCACTCAGTTAAAAATTGATAGAAGTCGTTAGTCAATCATTTTTTTGGGGAAAAAAAGTTTTTTTGTTGCTAAATTGTGGAGGGAAATTTGGCGCAAAGAAACCTTCCCCTCCCTCTAGCCTATATATACACCCACAAATACATAATACAAGATCCAAAAAATCTACCACTACAAAAGTTTGTATTATTTCCCCTCCATACTAAAAATCCAGCTGCTAAATATGTCCCAATCCTCTCAAAATACCACCAATATTGAATACTATTGTCATAAAGGTGCTCATTTCAAGACCTGTTGGACAAACGATAATCCCAGTAGGAGGCTTTATACTTGTTCATCAAGAAGAGGTAGAGGCGGGTGTGGGTTTTTTATGTGGTTAGATCCACCAATGTGTGCAAGAGCAACCATAATAATTCGGGGTTTGTTGCGCCAATTGAACGCTCAAGAGGAAAAAGTTCACAAAATGCGTAAAACAAAACAGATGTTGATTTCTGTAACGATTGGCATTTTTTTGTTGTTGTTATGTATGTTGGTAGTATGAATTTCTTATCTTATGTATTATTATTATTATTATTATTATTATTATTATTATTATTATTATTATATTATTTATGTTGTTATGTACTACCTAAAAACCTTTTAGTAATGGTCAATATTTTGTAAATGACCTTTTAGTAATGATCAATATTAATTTTAACTTGTAATTCAAATAAAGCTCCCCTTCAACTTCATGTTTCCTTCTCCTTATTAATTTTACTAAGGAGTATGCAGACATAACCTTAACCCTTGGTTCATTAGGTAGAGTCCTGAGGATCAGCGTTCTGTCTGCTTGACTGAGTGTAACCTTGAACTGATGGAAATCCAATTCAACAGGGTTGTAATTGCTAAGCCTGTCACAACCAAGTACTAGATCATATCCTCATAGCTTCAATAATCTGACAGGGTGTGAGAACTTATGCCCTGCACCTCCTAGTTGAACTAGGGACATATGAGTCTGCTGATAAGTTTACTGCCATCTGCCACCATAATTATCATAGGAGTAGTGTTATTCATTTCACACCCCAATGCCCCAGCAACCTTTTCATCTATAAAACAGTGTGTGCTGCCACAGTCTATGAGAATGAGAACTTCCTTGCCCCGCACCCATCCTTTCACCTTTAATGTCTTACAGTTAACACTCCCCTTCATGGCATGTAATGAGACTGCCATGTCTTCTTCTACCTCCTCATTTTCAACTTGTTGTCCCTCTTGCTCAACCTTATCATAATCCTGGGCTTCCTCATCATTGAGCAACATATAGACTTGTTTGTATTTGCACTTGTGCCCAGGTACATAGGGTTCATCACACCTAACATAGGTTCTTCTTTCTTAGCCCTCACTTCTACTTTAGTAAGAAACCTCTTAGCTTGGGGGTTGTTCCTAGGAGGGGGACTCTTTTGTTGAGGTCTAAAGGGGGATTTAGACTGAGTGTTCCTGCTAGGTTGATGAGCCTTTTTGAGGATAGCACTGATAGTATGTTCCTGTTTCCTAGCAAGGACAACAACTTGATTCAAGGATGTTGGGTTACAAGTGGATACAAACGACTTAACTTCCTCCTTCAATCCACTGATGAATTTCAGCATGAAGAATTCTTCTTCTAGGTTCTTATTAAAGATAAGCATTTGGTCTCAAACCTTTCTAGGTAGGCATTTACAGTAGTTTCATGGTGGAGCTTGTTAATTCTGTCATGACTCTCTCACTATCCAAATTCTCAAACCTTTCCAGCACACTAAACACTAGCTCATCCCAGGGCTGGAACTCCTTCCTCTCAGTGTACCCTTGGTACCATAACTCAACTTTCCCTTGCATATAAACTGAAGCCATTGGGACTTTTTGGTCATCAGGTATAGGGATTAATTGAAAGTGTAGAAAAAAAACACTCACATACAACTAACTCACAGCGAAATGCTACTCACGTAAGTAATTAAAGCAATGAAGATTAAAGCAAACTGACTGTAAGAATTACTATAAATATTGAAGACAAGAAGAAAATGCTTACCAAGGAATGAATTCATTGAATGACAATTGAACCTTTATATAGGCAAAATAAAACACCCCCATGTAACCACTAACTTAGAGGGATACACCCACTAACCCACATCTTCTACATAGTGGAGTAACAAACTTACAAACCAAATAAAAATAAAATTAATTAAACAACTAAAATAATTAACTTGGTCAAAGACCAAAATCCACTATCCCACTGTTTGGTGTTGATTTTTAATACTCCCTCTCAACACCAACTTCTGCTTCGTTCATACCAAGCTGCTGATGAAAGATCTCGAACTTGTTTCCATCCAAGCCTTTTGTAAACATCTGCAACTTGTCTTTCGATTCCAACATGCTTTAACTTAATTTCTTCTTTTAAAACCTTCTCTCTAATGAAATGGTAATGCACTTCCACATGTTTAGTTCTGGCATGAAATTGAATTTTCCGCCAATCGTATCGCTGACAAGTTGTCACAGTATAATGGGACACTGTACTCTATTGGTTGATGCAACTCCTTCAATAATTGTACAAGCCAGGTGATTTCTTGAGCTGCCATAGCCGCTGCCCGGTACTCTGCTTCGGTCGTTGATAAAGACATTGTCGGTTGTTTTTTGCTACACCAAGAAACTGCTCCAGACCCAAGCATAAAGACATAACCAATAGTCGAGCTTCGGGTATCATGGAGTCACCTGCATAATCGGCATCACAGTAGCCAATTAATCTGCAGTCTTCACCCTTTTTGAACATAATACCATATCCAAGTATACTTTTCACATATCTAAGAATTCAACGAACAGCTTCCAAATGAGATTTTTTCGGATTTTGCAAATAGCGACTCATCACTCCAACTGCAAAAGAGATGTCTGGCCTAGTTAGAGTTAAGTAGATAAGACTACCCACTAATTTTCGATACATAGTTGCATCTTCCAAGTTTTGACTTTCATTAGCGCACATCTTCGCGTGCGGTTCCATCGGTGTCGAGATCGGTTTGCTATTAAGCATTCCAAACTTTTTCAACAAGTCTCGAGAATATTTTTGTTGATGAAGAAATATTCCTGTTCACAATGATTAACCTCCAAACCAAGAAAGTGCTTCAGGTGGCCAAGCTCTTTCATTTGAAACCGAACTGAAAAATTCTCTTTAGTTTAGAGAACTTCTTCCTCACAATCTCCGTGATAATTAAATCATCCACATACACTAGCACGATAGCTAGCTTTCTTTCTTTAGCTTTGATGAACAAACTAGAATCTGCAGAAGTCATCAAGTAGCCACTATGAGAAGAAATTCAGCAATCTTACCATACCATGCTCTTGGAGCTTGTTTGAGCCTGTAGAGCGCCTTTCGGAGCTTGCACACATATTCCGGATGATCTGGATTTAGAAAACCCATTGGTTGGTTCATGTAGATCTCCCGATCTAGCTCTCTATGTAGAAATGCATTCTTCATGTCCATTTGCCACAAGTTCCAATTTTTGCTAGCTGCAAGTGCTAGAAGGACACGTACAATTATTAGCTTTGCAACTGGACTAAACATTTCATCATAGTCTAGTCCATATTGTTGAGAGAATCCTCAAGCTACTAGGCGAGCTTTATGCCTCTCAATTGATCCATCAGTGAGACGCTTTATCTTGTACACCCATTTGCAAGAGATAGGTTTCACACCATTTGGTTTTGGCACAAGCTCCCAGGTTTGGTTTCTTTCGAGTACAACAAGTTCTTCTTTCATAGCTTTCCTCCATTCTGTATTTCGAAAAGCTTCCTAAAAAATCTCTGGTTCTTGTGGCTCTGTTTCTTCTACTATGGCAACATTTGCATACTTTGGATTTGGCTTGCGAGTTCTTGTTGATCTTCTGAGAGGAGTTTCTACTACTGCTTCAATTGGTTCACTTTCCTCTTCTCGTCTCTCGTACACTCCTGTTTGTCAAGGATTTTGGGCAGTGCTTTCTTTTACATCTTGGTCATCATTTGCAGCTTCAGTTTCTGAAACCAGCTTGATTTGAGAGACTTCTAACTCCTCTAATGACACCGGAATTTGGTTGTACTTCCTTGCTGGAGGACTACCAAGAAGAGGCTTCATCAAACACCACATTTCGAGATGTGTAACATTTCCCGGTTGTTGGGCACAACACCGCCATCCTTTTCTTTGACTGTCGTACCCTACAAAGATACACCTGATAGCCTTTTTCTCCATTTTGCTATGTAAGTGAGCAGGAAAAATATATAGCAGACACATCCAAATACTCGAAAGTGACCAACAGAAGGTTTTATATTCCATAGTTTTTCAAATGGGAACAGAAAGAATAACCTTTGTTGAGGAAGCCTGTTGATAACAAATGCTGCCGTCTTCATTGCTTCTGCCCAAAATTGTCCAGGAACATTTTTCGCATGAAGCATACTTCGACATGTTTCTGCAAGGTGTCTATTCTTTCTTTCGGACACGCCATTTTGTTGTGGAGTGTTGGGACACGTCAACTGCTGGTGTATTTTGGCCTCTTGAGTGAAATTTGAGAACTCATTTGAGGTGTATTCTCCTCCATTATCAGTTCATAGGCATCGAACACCTCTGCCAATCTCTCCTTCTGCTGACTTCTTGAACTCTTGAAATTTCATAAGAGTTTCAGATTTATTCTTCATAAATAAACCCACACATACCTCGAGAAGTCATAAATGAAAGTCACCATGTACTTTATCCTCCAATTGAAGCTTGATGTCGATCCAAACACATCAGACTGGATCAACTCTAATGGTTCCTTCGCTCTAAAATTGGACTCTTCATACGGCAGTTGGTGTGCTTTACCACATTGGCAGCCTGCACATACGGTGTCTCTTCTTACTTTGAGTTTCGAAAGTCCCTTCAACATAGATTTCTTCATCATTGTATCTAGCTTCGAATAGATAACATGGCTAAGTCGTATGTGCCACAGATCCGCAGTCTCGTTTCGTCTTGCCTTGTCTACGTATGCGGTTTCTGCCAACATCACGTAGACTGACTCCATTCTTCATCCCATCATCACCGGCTCATCGAGAATCTCCACATTTTGACAGACTTTCACATCTTGTGGACCAAACAAAATAATATGGGCTGATGAAGTTAATTGTGCAACTGAGAGAAGATTTTTCTTCATACTTGGGACATGAAACACATCTTTGAGCGGCACCTTGGCCTCGTTGTACTGGGGAGAGACAATTGTATTACCAACGTGTGCTATCGGTAATTTTGAGTTGTCTGCCATCAAACAACTTAATTTCCCAGGTATTTTGACACGTTTTCAACTTTTCTTTATCACCGATCATATGGTTGGAACACCCTAAGTTGACAATCCAATCACTCTCATAATTGATTTGATTGGATATTGTCGCAGCAAATACTAACTCATCTTCATCAACAACAAATGATGCCTCGAAATCCCATTCATCTTCAGTTTTCGTGGTGACAACATTACTTTCTGCGACATTCTTCTTTGACCAGCAATCTCTCGCCATGTGACCCTTCTTCCCGCAATTATAGCATTTTTCTTTGAACTTCTTGACGTTGCCATGATTCTTTGAGCCTCCAGCAATACGAGTGATCCTTTAACTTTGATGATTTCTAGCCTTGTTATCACTCTTCTTGGATCCTCCAACCTTTGAATTCCTCCTGCCTTTATTAGCATAGAGTGCCTCTTCGTCATTCTTCAGCGAGACTCCTCCCATTTGCTTAGCTAAAGCTTCTTGACCTGCAAGCAAATTTCAAATTCAACAAGTGATAGTTGAGTTGGCCATCCTTTACAGTAGCAACGAAACTCCTGAATTCTGGCTTCAAACCATGAATGATAATTCGCTTCATTCTGGCTTCACCAATAGGAGCCTCCGGATCCAGTTCACAAATCTCTCGACATAGTGACTTCACCTTGTGAAAATATTGTGCAACGGTTAGGTTCCGTTGCGCCACCGACAATAACTCACTCTCAATGAGTTGGAGCTTCGTATCATTCTTCTTGGAGAACAACTTGGCAAACGTATCCCAAGCTTCTTTAAGAGTGTTCGTTTCACGGATATGCTCCAGCATCCTCTTCAATCGTTGTCTTCAAAACGAACATAGCTTTGCTAGCTTTAATCTTCCTTTTTCATAACATTCCGTTCGCATCTTCTGCTTCTGTGGGTTCACTTCATTTCCATTTATGACCTCCCATAAATCCTGACCCTACATATAAGACATGATACAAGTAGACCAAGAATTATAGTTGTTGTTGTCGAGTTTCTTGATCCCACAGATGACTTGAAGATCGCCCATTGTTGATGTGGTGTTGTTCAACGAAAATCCAAGAACTTGACAAACCTGGCTCTGATACCAGATTGTAGAAAAAAAACACTCACATACAACTAACTCACAGCGAAATGCTACTCATGTAAGTAATTAAAGTAACAAAGATTAAGGCAAACTGACTACAAGAATTACTATAAATATTTAAGACAAGAAGAAAATGCTTACCAAGGAATGAATTCATTGAATGATGATTGAGCCTTTATATTGGCAAAATAAAACACCCCCATGTAACCACTAACTTAGAGGGATAAACCCACTAACCCACATCTTCTACATAGTGTAGCAACAAACTAACAAACCAAATAAAAATAAAATTAATTAAACAACTAAAATAATTAACTTGGTCAAAGACCAAAATCCACTATCCCACTATTTGGTGTCGATTTTTAATAGAAAGTACCTGGCACATCTCCTTACCCACCCTCTTGAATTTTCACCATCAAAATAAGGAAATTCCATCTTGTTTAAGGCACTATAAGTTCCAGTATTTTGGTGGATTTGGTGCTCTTGTCTGGGAATGCTACTGCTCTCTTGTCTGAAGGAGTTATGCACGACAACTCTTGAAGAGGAACCCTTCTCCACAGATGCAGTTAGGCCCTCCCCTAAAATCGACTTGTTCCTGTTATATTGCTGCAGCTGTTCGACAACACTTTGGAGTTGTTGTTGAACAGTTAGTAAGTTGTGTTCCACATTCAACACAAAGGCTAGCAGTCCTCCTTTCACCTCCATAACCTGATCTAGACGGCTATGAATTTCATCTTCACTTGTTTGCCCTCTAGCCCTCTCATCCATAAACAAGATGTCGGTTTACTTTTGAGCTTCTTGAATCTCCTTTAACCTTGTTCCATCAGCTATATCTTTGTGTGTTTTAGGTCCGAGAATTGTATGACTTTGAGGCCAATTGTAAAGATCAAAGTTGTATTTTACCAAAATTTTTTAGAGTAACAGAGAAGGGGATGGACAAAGAGGAAGAAAAATAGAGATGAGAACTAGATAATTCATTTCATAATGCTTTCTCAATCCCTTCCTTGGCTATTACAGTGGAGTTTGCTTACAAAATGACAAATGAGATAAAGATGAACAACACTAAAATCTGGCAGAAAAAAGTAGTAGCACTGTCTTTCCTCAAGCTTGTGATTGACTGCCTGCCTCCTTAACTGGAAGTTCAAAATATCAGCAATTCCATTGTAATAGCCAAGGAAGGGTTTGAGAAAACATTATGCAATGAATTATCTAGTTCTCTTCTTTCTCATCTCTGTTTTTCTTCTTCTTTTCCCTTATTTTGGTAAAAAATACAACTTTGATCATTGCAGACCACTGTATGTAATTTTACTAGCCCCCCTTCTCCCAAAATATATATAGAAGAAAAGATATTGTGTGTGAAAAGATCAGTTTAATGTGGAAATCCTTGGAAAATGATCTTCTTCTTTTCTGGGGAAACTTATTGCTGCAATACAAATAGATCATAAAAATAGATTAGATAAATCCATTTAAAAACCCTTTTGCTTTCTTCTCAGTCTGGCAATGGCAGCAACTGCTAACAACTCATGGAATTTATTTACTTTAAGTTCAATCAAGAGGAGGGCTAAGTATAGTAGAGTAATTGAGGAAAGCAAAATGGTTACGACTTACGAGGCCACTTGTATGCTTGTTAACTAACGATAAGAAGAGAGTTGCAGTGAAAAATGGAAAATATTCACTGGACATTTTCAGAGTGGTTAATGGGATGTGGCAGACTAGTGGTGGTTGGGGCAGAATTGATCGAGACAATGCAGTCGGGCCATGTTTTGATATGCTGATGCTGAACTTGGCTGATATATGTAAACCACCTCATGTAACTGTGATTTGCATAATTTCTGTTGTTATTTGATTTATGAGCACCAACGTATTGTACTTAGTGGCAGCACTATTGGCGAACTCTTCTGAAACCTACTGTCAGTGAATAGAATCCGACTATTGTATAGGATTATTGTACGCATGAAATTAAAATTGTTGAATCTTGAATATACTTATGAATGAGGGTATTCTAAAGCTAGGCGTTCATGTTCCTTATTCAACATTGTTTGTTTAACAGATGGACCTATTGAAGGTCATTACGGTATTTTCATTAATAGAGTACGTAGAGAGCGCCCACTACAGCATCTTGAAAATGTCAAGGGGTAACTGCATACTGCAAACTATTTTTGTGTCTTTGAAGGAATTTGGAGGAATTTTAGTCATTAATTCCGTGACTATACATAAAACCTGCTTTGTGATTTTTCTCCTGCAATGCAGTCTTACTAATGGGTGCCTCCACTAGTCAATGACTAGTAGCTTTGTTTGCGAACATTAATGTCTCAAGAAAGAGAATGGATGTTACCTCTCTAGACATGCTTCAATTTCATTGGTAATGAGCTTGCGCACGTGTAAGAGAACCCGTTAAGAAAACTGCGAACTTCAAAAAACCAAAAATTTGTCACTCACTCTATATATACATGTATAAGAGTCCTCGCACACATGTGCTGAAAGAGAAACATTACTGGCAGCGCTAATTATGAAACAACTATCGCCACCCAAAGAATCCTACCGATCAACAAGGTGGGTGGATTGCTAGATTGAGTCTTTAAAAGACTCCTCTATGATATCAACTTTTTTTTTATTAATATGAGCAAATCCAGTGAAATTTGACTAACGGAGGATTTATTTGTGAGATGAAAACAAACCTAAAAAATGCTAAATGTAATTTTTCAAACCACAATGGATCTACGTGTAATTACACCAAACCTTATGGGAGGTGAGTGTAATTATCCCTATCTACAAAATGGAATTTTAATCCTCTTATATAACCCAATCAGAAGCTGTTCGTAAATCATATCTGCAACACCCTAGCAGCCTCTGCATTGTAACATTAAACACTTAATAAGCTCAATAATAAGAACTAAGAATCATGAACACAGAAAGAAGGAAAATGAGAAAGGAGAAGAACACAGAGATAAGAGGAAATGACTTAATTCATTCAAAAACATAAATCCCCGATACAACTGATAGTTCCCTTTTACATGAAACTTCTGTACAATCTCGACCAAAAAGTAAAAGGCAAAAGTTACAATTAATTCTTCTGAAAAAGTCCCTTTCTATCCTCTTCTTCTAGCTTGATGAATTCTGCTTCAAAACCTTCAAGCTCTCAAAAGTCTGCCTACAGTAGCCGCCATTGAGTGCAGCTACTTCTTCTCCCATGCTTCCACGTGTTCTTGTGTCTGCCCTTTTGTGGAACTCCCTTCTACATCGCAATCTCCCAATTCACTCTCGAATTGAACAAGCCCTAATTCAACTGGAGCGACGTCGCATCCTCTGGATTTGGAGGACTCACCCCCAATTCGATTGTGCCCTTGATCGAACGGACGAGACCCACCTCCTCAATAGCGTTTATGCTAGCAGAAGTCGCATTTCGGCTAATAATCGCGACTTCATTTCCTGACTTCTTCGAAACGGCAGCGTTTCTCTCAAAATCCCCCAATTGCTCGCCTAATTCAATTCTGCCCTTGATCTGACGGCCCAGATCGCTCCCTTCGATCTCGCATTTACCTTTCAAAATCGCGTTTCTGCTAGTGGATGCGACATGCATTTTCAGAGATCCATTGCCGTCAAATCTCCCAAGTACTTTCTCCTTCTCTCTTTATTATACATATTTTTTGGTTATTTGACCCTTTTTCTGGAAATTTGAGCTAAGTTTCAAAGGTTGTCGCAGCATACTTGTTGGCTGTTTTGGGTGGCAACACCAGCCCCTCCGTCGATGATTTAAAGGATATCCTCAGCTCAGGTTCGGTTCTCTATCTGTGCTGTACTACTCCATTAGTACAGTTGTTATGTACTTCGCTAGTGTGTACTGACTACTTTTTGAATTGAGCTTATGTGATAATTTTTTGTTTGAATTTTGCACATACAATTTTTATGCTTTTTCTTGTTGGTGTTTTTGTTCTTCAGTAATAGCATGTCACTTGACTGTATCTATTTTATGAAAATGGTGGAGGGCGATGATAATATGTGATAACAAATCTTTTTTCTTATTCCTTACATGGTGGGGGAATTTGGTAACCTGAACTTGATTGCGACCTATAATTATGGGTTAGTGTACTTCTGTTTAATGACTCTTTTGGAATCTGTGGGAAAATGGTCTGATCAAATTGCAAGATTCTTTGTTCTTTAACTCATATCTTGGTAAAGATAGAAATATTCGGCTTTGAACGGTTTTTGTATGTTTCTGTCACAATATCAGGCATGATGTATAGAATTGTATAAGTTTATGGACACGTTAACTTGGACTGAAGTTCTTTACTGATCAGAATTATGGGATAAGGTTGTAGGTTGTAGTTAATAGCTTGTCCTAAGTAGGGGTGCCAACGAGCCGAGCTCAGCAAAAAATCTGAGCTCGAGTTCGGAAATTAAAATATGATATATTGACTAGCAATTTCAATATATATTGAATATTAAAAATAAATGCATTTTGGGTGAAAGTGTGCACATATCCTACCACGTACAGTTCACTAAGCTTTCATCCGTCACTTGGGTGAAAGTCCGTGATATACTCTCATTCAAGATTCGACTGTAGAGAGTTCTGAATTTGCGAATAGTACTAGCATTCTGGAGTGTCTTTCACCAGTAGAGACTCTACTACCAACTAGATAAAAACCTATACTTGAGTCAGGAAGCTCTCATGCAGGCAATCTATAAAGCCGAATTGAACTACCCTGAGGAAACTGGCTAAGAACATCCAGGAACATGTCTAGGGGTAGAGCACTACATTATCAGAAAAGAAAAATGCTCAATTAGAGACCACGACTTCATGTCAAAGCAGGAACACACAACCGAAATTATGAACATGATAGGCAAAAGCATGCACGAATAACTGAATCTGATGAAGGGTAATGAAACTCAAAAGAAATAATACTATATCTTGGTGGTCTTCCTCAACATGTTTAGATGTTCCAAAATTAATACAGAAAAATTCTCTACTAAGGGAAACTAAAGAATAGAAAGTTGCTGATACATATTTCATACACAGCCACATTTCTAGTTTCTTAGTCAAAGAGAATAAAGCCCCTGTCCTACAACAGAAAATATAGACAAAGTCAGGCCATCAAAGTAGTATTTTATATAGTCCTTGTGGACATAAAGAAGGCATTATATATCACCAATAACTCCCTAAAAACATAAGGGAATAGAACATATATTTGTTAGAAAGGTAGAAAAACTGAATCGTTGTATCGTAGTATTAGCACTGCCCTGAAAGCAAAATTCCGGCACGACCGTGGTGCAATCGCCACAACCGTTTTGCTTCCCAAGGTTAACACAACACTCCCTAACACGTGCACTCGTGGTAGAGAGTTGGAACAACAATTAATAACTCATAGAAGAGAAGAATGTAGAGAAGCAGCAGTTTTGGAGAAGAAGAGAACTGGTTTCCGTGTGTATTTCTGAAGTGAAAACCGAGGGCTATTTATAGGAGGAAACCCTCGGTTTGTTGAGAAGCAGAAGGAGAAAAAAGGCTGCTGTATCTCGGATTTTCCTCAACAAAAATGAGGATGATGTTCTTAGCCAAAAAATCAAAGATTTAGTCAAAAAGTTTGGATAAATAAAGGATTTAAATGTAATTACAACAAAAAGATATATCACACGCGCGGCCAGTCTCTCCCGGACCGGGACGGGACGGGGCGGGCGCGCGCATGTGGTAATTCTACAAAAATCCACCTATCCACAGTTCTTAAACAGAATGTAGAGGATAAAATAATATAAAGAAGCAAAAGGTTTGTTTTAAAACCAATGTGGGGCAAGAGTTTTACTAGTTTGTTCATTCCCACTAATTTCCAACAATCCCCCACAAATGACAAACTAGTTAGAAAGAAAGGAATTTATGAGTAAGAAACGTATAGTTAAGCACTGATATCTTGCGATTGAATTAATGCATAGTGAAGTGAGGCAACAACTCATCTAATGAAAGTGAATTACATCTTGAACTTCCAGTAGCTCAAGTTGAGACCCCCACAACACGTATCATTTCTTAGTAACTGTTGTTCCGCAATAAAATATCAAGCGCTATTGATGGCCTTGCGCTAGTACCTTGGTTTCTAATGAGTGCTCTAGAAAGAACTCATTTCTTTCATAGAAGGCGGCCCACCTGCACACTCATTCATGGATAGTTCCATCAAGTCCATATTACTATAGACCACTCAACAGTGAGCTATGGAACCTATCCTCCTGACCATACTTTGTTAGGATTATCCATCAAGTCCTTGTTTAGGACCACCCAAAGTATAGGGCTATGGATTCTCATATGGATATCACCATATTAGTCTTAGGGGTTGAGCCCCATTGCCCTTGAAGTCTAGAGAATAATTCTCCTAGTTAGTCCTTTTGTGAGAGGATCTGCCTCGTTCCTCTCGGACCTCACATATTCCAGGGAGATTATTCCATTCTTCAAGAGCTCTTTTACTGCGCCGTATCTGATACGGATATGTCTCCTTTTGCCATTGTATGCATAATTTTTTGCTATTCCAATAGCTGCTTGAGAATCACAATGTATGGAGACTGGAATTGATGACCCCCACATGGGCATGTCTCCTACTAAATTTCTCAACCATTCGGCTTCTTGACCTGCCAATTCAAGAGCTATAAATTCAGATTCCATGGTAGAATGAGCAATGCATGTCTGTTTTACAATTTCCAAGAGATGGCTCCCCCACCCAAAGTAAACACATACCCACTAGTTGAACTTACTTCATCATTATCCGTTACCCAATTCGCATCACAAAATCCCTCTAATACAGCAGGAAATTTATTGAAGTGTAAACACAAGTTCATTGTACCTTTTAGGTATCTTAATAGACGATGAAGTGTACTCCAATGTTCATTATTTGGGTTATGTGTATAATGACTTAATCTACTCACTGCGTAGGCTATATCAGGTCTAGTGTAGTTCATAAGAAACATAACACTTCCTATAATTTTTGCATACTCAGCCTGTGAGAAACTATCACCATTGTTTTTCTTCAAACACATGCTAGGATCATAAGGAGTTTTTACAGGTAGTTCATCATAACAATTGAATTTTCTCAAAATTTTCTCTATATAATGTGATTGGCACAGGGAAAATCCACTCTCTGTTTTCCTGATTTTGACACCTAGGATTACATCAGCTTCCCCTAAATCTTTCATTTCAAATTGGGAAGATAGAAATCTCTTAGTATCATTAATTATTGCCAAGTTGGTACCAAAAATCAACATATCATCAACAAACAGACATATAATTACATAGTTTGATCCAAGCAATTTTGAATAGACACACGTATCAGATGCATTCGTACGATATCCATTAGAAATGAGAGTACGATCAAATTTTTCATACCATTGTTTGGGTGCTTTCTTAAGCCCATATAGTGATTTTTTAAGCTTACATACTTTGTCCTCTAAACCCGAAAATGCAAATCCTTCAGGTTGTTCCATGTAAATCTCTTCATTCAGATCACCATTCAAAAATGCTGTTTTTACATCCATTTGATGAATTATTAAATCATAAATGGCTGAGAGTGCAACTAAGGTTCTAATTGTTGCGATTTTTGTTACAAGTGAATAGGTGTCAAAGTAGTCTATACCTTTTCTTTGAGTATATCCTACCACCACTAATCTTGCCTTGAATTTATCTATTGATCCATCAGGTCTAATTTTCTTCTTGAAAATCCATTTGCATTTGATCGGTTTGCTACCTCTGGGTAAATCCACTAAGTCCCAAGTATGATTTTCCATAATCAAATCTAGCTCATTTTTTATGGCTTCTTTCCAAAAAATTGAATCTACGGATGTTACTGCTTCTATGTAAGTTTTTGGGTCCTTGTCAACAAAGAAGGCTGAAACTAAATGATCATCTATTCTATCAATATCATCAGCTAAGAATATAGTTAAGAAGTCTGGTCCAAAACTAGTTTCAGTTTTTTGTCTCTTACTCCTAAGTTCAGTTGTACTGGGGATCATGGGTGTTCTTGAAGGATTTTGAAACTTTATGAGAGTTATGAGAATCAATCAAAGGAAATTCTTGCTCAAAAAATTCAGCATCTCTAGATTCACAGATGGAGCTATCTTTTAAACACATAAACCTATAAGCAGCACTATTATGAGCATAACCAATAAAGACACAATCAAAAGTTTTAGGTCCGATATTAGATTTTTTAAATTCTGGATATGCAACCTTAGCTAGACATCCCCATGCTTTGAGATAACTTAAGTTAGGTGAAAATCCTTTCCACATTTCGTAAGGGGTTTTATCCAATTTTTTATGTGGGACTCTATTAAGAATATAGCATGCAGACTGAACTGCTTCCCCCCCACATATTTTCAGGTAAACCAGAACTTAACAACATGACATTCATCATTTCTTTAAGTGTTCTGTTTGTCTGTTCTGCTATTCCGTTTTGTTGAGGTTTATAGGGAGCACTTGTTTCATGTATAATACCATTAGCTTCACAAAATTCTTTTAAAAGATTGGTGCCATATTCACCACCTCTATCAAATCAAGTCTTTTGATTTTCTTATCCAATTGATTTTCTACTTTGGCTTTATATTTTATAAACATCTCAGCTGCTTCATCCTTTGTTCTTAGTAGATAAATTTTGGTATATCTCGAATAATCATCTACAAAAGAAATATAGTATCTTTTACCGCCCTTACTCAATGTGTTTTTAAAATCAGCTAAATTCGAGTGGATTAATTCTAGTAATTCTGTGCTTCTAGTAGAGATAGGTTTAAAGGGTTTCTTGGCAAATTTAGCTTCTACACAGGCTGTACATTTAGTACATTCATTTATATCAGATGTATTAATGAGTTTCATATTCCTTAGTCTTTTTGTGGAAGCATAGTTAACATGTCCTAATCTACTATGCCATGTATTGATAGACTCAATCAAATAAACAGAACCAGAAGTAATTTTATTAGAAACAACAGTAATAGTGTTGAGCACAAACAGCCCATCCAACATGTACCCCTTCCCCACAAAATCCCCATTCTTAGTAATGATCACTTTGTCAGCTTCTAGCACTATTTTTAACCCAGCTTTGTTTAACAAGCTACCAGAAATTAGGTTTCTACGTAGAAAAGGCACATATAGGACATCAATTAAAGCTAAAGTTTTTCCGGAAGTAAGTTTAAGAAAGATATTCCCTTTACCCAAAACTCCTGTGGTGGTGGAATTGCCCATGAAGACGCATTCACCATCACGTGCTTCCTGAAAGTCTTGGAACAATTCTTTGTTGGAGCAGAAGTGTTTTGAGGCGCCGGTGTCTAGTATCCAATTTATTTTATTCTCCCTTAGGTTTGCCTCCACCACCACTGCCGCAATGACTTCTTCTTGTTCGGTTAGACTGATTTGTGGTCTCGGCTGAGATGGTGGTTTGTGACTTGTTTTTTGTTGATCCTTCCTTTGGAAGCATTGGTTTGCTTTGTGTCCTAATTTTCCACAGCAGTAGCATGTTACTTTGATTTTTTGAATCTTACCATCGGTTCCTTTGAAAGTCTTTTGTTGCCCTCCTTTTTGGAATTTCTTCCCTTTAGGTTGTAATCTGTCTTTCCTGGATAGAGAGGATTCAACTAAGTTAGCTTTAAAGGAAATACAAGAGTTAGAGATTTCTTTATCTTTCAGACGGTTTGCTTCTTCTGTTCTCATATGGCTTATAAACTCCTGAAGATTCAAATCCTTTTTCTTGTGTTTCAGATGGTTACGGTACTCGCTCCAGGAAGGGGGGAATTTTTCTAACAGCACATTTGCCTGCAGAACATCACACATCTTCATACCTTCATTCAATACGTCGGCCACAAATTTTCGTACTCGTGGACTTGATCCATTATTGGTTTTGTCGCCAGTCATGTGGAATTGCAACCATTTACCCACCACGTATTTTTTTCTTCCTGCATCATCGCCTCCGTACCTTGTCTCCAATATATTCCAGATTTCCTTTGTACTTTTTTGATTGACAAAGAGATCAAAAAGTATGTTGCTCATGTGGTTGAGCAAATGACCTCTTACTGTTTTGTTGTCTCTGTCGTATTTCATCTTCATGTTTCCAGCACCTTCGTATGTGACAGGGGTCAGAGCGACAGATGAAGTTTCTGTGTGAACGTCAGGTTCTGGAGGAGTCGTGAATAGCACGTAGTCAACATCAAGTTGCTCAAAGAAGATGAGCAGTTTTTGTGACCATCTCTTGTAGTTGGTTCCATCTAGTGGCTCGAGTTTGGATAGATCCGGCAACGCCTTGGAGATAGACATAGCGATGTAGTTTTTTTGGAGTAGACGTGTAAAGTCAGGGACGTCTTGATGTCGTATAAATAATATACGAAAATAGTTTTGCTTTCAGATTGTTAGAAAGGTAGAAAAACTGAATCGTTGTGTCGTGGTATTAGCACTGCCCTAAAAGCAAAATTTTGGCACGACCGTGGTGCAATCGCCACAACCGTTTTGCTCCCCAAGGTTAACACAACACTTCCTAACACGTGCACTCGTGGTAGAGAGCTGAAACAACAATTAATAACTCAGAGAAGAGAAGAATGCAGAGAAGCTGCAGTTTTGGAGAAGAAGAGAAGTGGTTTTTGTGTGAATTTCTGAAGTGAAAACCGAGGGCTATTTATAGGAGGAAGCCCTCGGTTTGTTGAGAAGCAAAAGGAGAAAAAAGGCTGTTGTATCTCGGATTTTCCTCAACAAAAATGAGGATGATGTTCTTAGCCAAAAAATCGAAGACTTAGTCAAAAGTCTGGATAAATAAAGGATTTAAATGTAATTTCAACAAAAATATATCATACGCCCGACCGGGACAGGCGGGGGCGCGCGTGTGGTAATTCTACAAAATCCACCTACCCACAGTTCTTAAACAGAATGTAGAGGATAAAATAATATAAAGAAGCAAAAGGTTTATTTTAAAACCAATGTGGGATAAGAGTTTTACTAATTTGTTCATTCCCATTAATTTCCAACAATATTTGCCCTTGAGACAGTAGCAACTCAATCCTGTCGTCATCAGCCTCAGCCCCAACTGAACAACAGAAGAGGTTTGTCAATCCAACAAAGCAATGAATGAAAGTAAATCACTAATTCTTGATAAAAATTAACCAACATGATGTTGAAACATCATAAGACAACCTCTTTAACTTATAAAGCCTGATGCAATACAAAAAACCAAGTGTCAGGACCATTCTACTCTTGTCCAACACATTATCATGGAATAATCAATCAGAATGATCAGAGACATATGCAAATTACTCTGCAGAAACAAAACCAATTGCAAAAGCAGTTGTAAATTCCAGATACCCATTTTGGAAACATCTGAATCCTTAGGACTAGGGGCGCAAGTTGAGCCCAGCCGGCATGCGTTCGAGGTCGAGCTCTATAGGTTTTGTTCCTAAGCTCGCGAGCCTCACCCTTTTTATTTAATTTTTTTTATAAGTATTATTTAAGTGCATATTTAATACTATATCAATTTTATATTCAAAATTCACTATATATTAGAATTATTAGTCAATATATCTCTTATTTTAATTTATATAATAATAAAATATGGTATTTTTATTTATATTATTTAAAAATAAGCTTAAGCAACAATTTAGTAAGTTTTGATACTTTTTTTGGTAAATAAATATTAAAATTCATCATCAATTATAATTATTAGTTAATATCTCATATTTTAATTTTAGATGATTTCTTCTACCCAATGTGTAGGTATTTTAGAGGAGTTATTTAACCTTATTAAAAATGCATAACCATTACCGTCAATATTATTTGGTTCCATCTAAATACTCTCTTGATAAAAAATCGGGAAGATTATTATTTTTCTCTCTTAATATATTCAATTGTGAAATTAAAAGGTGCTAAATGGGTGCCATCTTGCAAACATTTGTACAAAAATATCATGCTTAAAATCTTTATTGAACAAAAATCTAGCAGCAAAACAATTTGCTCTAATAACAAATTTTTATTTAATAAATCATTTACAAATTTTAAGACACATTTTACTATAGCAAGAATTTCTTTGGCTATTGTAGCGTAATGCAATTGAGCTGGCTTCCATTTTTCTGAGTGAAATCTTACAAGATATTCTTGTTTATTATCGTCAAATTGTTTTAATATACCTCCAAATTCTATTTCAAAGGCATCAGTTTCTATTATCTATAAAGTCAGTCTTAAGCCCGTTAAAACGGGGGGGGGGGGGGGGGGGCAAAACCCCCAGGCTCGAGGCACCGGCTCGAGCTGGGTCTCCCCAGCCCTAGGTGATGCCTCGAGTTGGGAGGGGGGTCGCGCCCCCCCCCCCCAGTGCTTCGAGCCGATGCCCCTCCGAGCGACAATTCCCTTTCTGATTTTGAACATTTTCGGCCGAAAAAAGTACTCCCCATCACCCCCATCAGAATTCTCCCACTCATCTCAACAAACCACAAATGAAAAAGCAATGCAAAGCAAGTAACAAACAAGAATTAACTAGAGAAAGGGGAGAAATTACCTTTACTTGCCATTTGGAGAGGAGAAATGTTGGTATGAGATGTGGAGAAGCAAATGTGAAGAATGAGGTGGGAGGAGAACATTGAATGACTTCCCACCCACCCATTCCCTTGTATTTAATTTAATTGGTCTGGTAGGGGTCTATTTACTTTCGGACAAAATATTACACCAGGTGCCAGATATTTCATCCGAGAGTGGGGGGCTATATGATGTGTATATTAGTAACAAATATTTATTCTTGAGGGTGAAAGAGTAATTTTTATGTATAAGTCATACAATAGGTATATACATCCTACCACACTACATAACTCCCTACACCACTATAAATACCAAAAATATTATTTTTTTATAAAAGTTACTATTTATTGATTTGACCACTTAATATACATTTCTCTAAAAAATTCTCTCTCTACACGCCAATTTCACTTGGTGAGCTAGTGTGCGGAGAGTAAATTTTCCATCTCATTCATTAATCAAAACCACAACCACACCAACTCCCTTTCTCACCATATATATCAATGCTTTTTATATTAGGGTAATTATATTTCCTATCATGTAGTTGTAGAAGCTTTCTCCTTTATTGTTTTGAGTGATTGCTACAAATTATATCTTTTTGCCTCACTATGAAGTGTGAAACTTACTCTATAGGATGGAGATAGAGTGACATCTCGAATAATTTTTTACACAAAAAGTTCTGGAAAAAAAAAAAAAAAAAAAAGGTCTTTTTCTGCTTTGTTCATCTGTTGGGAAGGATTCCATAATCTCTGTTCCTTTTATTTTCCAATATAATAGCTTTGATTGATGGAAACTAATATGGTAAGGATTGATATGCTTAAGTACAGCATTTCAAGTAGTCAGATGCATAGACAAATTGAATAAAATCAAAGCAAAGTTGTTATATTAATTCACTTAGTAGTGCTGACTCAAGGCTGTGGACTTTTAATTGACATTTTAAGAGATGAGCTACTGTCTTAATTATGATCCCCTTTTCGAAACTTTCTGCTTCTACATGAATTTGACATTTGCTACAACTTACCATCATTATCTATTTAGTGTATTCAAAAGAATAACTACATATGCAAAAGAATAACTATAATTTTTATTTTTTCTTTTTTTAGATGTATGTCTGCAGATGTAGGTGAACATGTTAATCTCACTTAGGTGAATTAGGCCTTGAGAGATGAAGCTAAAATGCAGTTAGTTGCTAATGCAAATTTTCTTCTGGTTCAAGGTTTATTCTCAACTACGTACCACTGTATTTTTCTAGATACCAAGACTTCATATTGTTTTTTATGGTTTATTACAATGGTTAAATGCATGTCCGATGACAATATGGCATTGCTTCCCAAGTTTCATTACGATTTCTGAAACTAAAGATTTTAGTTGAAAACCATCGTAAACTAGTGAGAATTACTAAAAAATTTATTATTCTTTTGCAAAGTATCTAGATCTCATGAGAATAAAAGTTGATATATAGAGCCTTCCATATATTAAATATGGAGCTTAAGACTTGCACATTGTTTGCCACTACTAATCTTACTATAGATTTCCATGCTCCTCATGGATCATATTGCCAGTAGAAATTTCATGTTAATTTACAAAGAGAAAATCTTTGACAAATTTGACTATACAAATGATCTAATGTTAGTAGTGCTCTTGTCAAAAATTGTCATGGAATTTATCTAATAGAATTTTGCAGCAGATTTGAATTGCTGCATAGTTCTAACTGTTGCTGAATTTTCCTAACTCTCTGATGTAAATAATAATTAAGTAATAAATATATTAGAGAAAATAAAAGTAAATAATAAGCCGTAAATAAAGAATAAATTTTATAGAGTGTAAAACAATATTTCTAGATGTAACATGGTGTAGAGTTCGTTGATCTTTTCTTTTTGATTTACTTACTTAAACAAATAACTATTATTAATTTTTTTTTTTTTTGATTGAGTTCTTAACCTAGGCAATCAGTCAGGGTAATTTAGCTTAAAATATAATTATACAAATTTTGAATAAAAAATCAACAGAATAATTAGAAACTATTTTGATTAATTTTTTGGATTTAAAAACTTAATATTAATAATTTTGTAGTAATTAGTTAAATATTTAAGAACAATAATTTAAAAAAAAAAAAAAGAACAAGAAAAAGAAAAAGAAAAAGAAAATAAGCCTTATCTACTTAAATCCTTTGCTCCCGGAATTTTACAGCCAAAAACAACTCCTGAAAGCACACACAACAAAAACAATGGCAGTTACATCCATGTCAGTGAATCAATTCATCTCCAATTTGTACTCTTCTCGGCCTTGTGGCCGACGCCGTTGGTCGAAGAGGCCGAGCCGCCGTGTGGTGCGGTGCTGCGAGACAACTGTGGAGGTGGCAGAGAAGAGGAAAATAGTGGTGAAGAATGGGAGTGATTCGCTCGAGATATGCAGAGTGCTTAATGGTATGTGGCAGACCAGCGGCGGCTGGGGCAGAATCGACAGAGACGACGCTGTTGAGGCCATGCTTCGGTACGCCGACGCTGGTCTATCCACCTTCGACATGGCGGACCACTGTATGTAATTTTACTTATCTACCCCTTCTCCCTCATAAATATAGAGGAAAAGAATGGATATTGTGTGGTGAAAAGAGGCAGTTTAGTCTAATTCAGTTTAATGTGGAAAATGATCTTATTTATCTGGGCAAACTTGTTGCTTTGCAACATAAAGACATGGTGGAGAATAGAGGGCTGAGTAGGTACATAAAAATAGATTGGATAAATCTAATTCCAGACCCTTTTGCTTTCTTCTCAGCCTGGCAATGGCAGCAACTGCTAACAACTCATGGAATTTATTTACTTTCAGTTCAATCAAGAGGAGGGTAAGTATAGTAGTGTAATTGGGAAAAGCAAAATGGTTACGAGGCCATTTGTATGCTTGTTAATTGATGATAAGCAGAGAGTTGTAGTGAAAAATGGAAAAGATTCACTGGACATTTGCAGAGTGGTTTATGGGATGGGGCAGACTAGTGGTGGTTGGGTTAGAATTGATAGAGACAATGCAGTCGAGGCCATACTTCGATATGCTGATGCTGGACTTAACTCTTTTGATTGGCTGATATATGTATACCACCTCATGTAACTGTGATTTGCATAATTTTTGTTGTTATTTGATTTATGAGCACCAATGCATTGTATTTAGTGGCCGCACAATTGGTGTATAGAATCAGACTTTGTATAGGAATATTATACGCATGAAATTAAAATAATGTTATTGTATCTTGAATATACTTATGAATGAGGGTATTCTATAGCTATGCGTTCATGCTCCTTATTCAATATGGTTTGTTTAACAGATGGGCCTGCTGAAGATCTTTACGGTATTTTCATTAATAGAGTACGTAGAGAGCGCCCACCGGAGTATCTGGAAAATGTCAGGGGGTAAGTGCACACTGCCAAATATTTTGGTGTCTTTGACGAAATTAAAGGAATTTTAGTGGTTAATTCCATGACTGTACATAAAACTGCTGTTGTGATTTTTCTCCTGCAATACAGTCTTACTAAATGGGTGCCTCCACCAGTCAAGATGACTAGTAGCTTTGTTCGCGAGAATATTAATGTCTCAAGGAAGAGAATGGATGTTGCCTCTCTGGACATGCTTCAGTTTCACTGGTAATGGGTTTGCGCGTTACTTGATTGCTAGGTTTATGTTCTCTGGAAAAAAGACAATGGGTATGTGGTACTTACCATCTATCATAAACATAAAGAGAGGCCAGATTTACACTAGCTCAAGCTTGTGCCGGTCGTTTGTTCTTGACAACCAAGTTTGACTCCTTAGTGATCTTCCGGTAGATTTGAGTGATTATTACCTGATCCTTACTGCATGCAGCTTAAATCTATTGAAAATAGGAAATGCATAGGTAAACAACAAAGCCCCTTGGTTAGATTTTGCAGACTCCCTGCAGGAAGGTCATTGCTAAGTTGTACCAAAGTTAGTCACCACATGATATAAATACACAATTTTGACAGTAGGTGCTTCATCTTTAAACTTGTAGGGAAAGGTTATTCACCACATGATATATATGCGAACAGAAGTGAGAAGCTAGGGTGTTGGGCCATTTGACCACAGGCCTTTAGTATTTTGTTAAACCTTTTAGCCCTAATAAGGTTGTCATCTAAGATTTCTTGGTGTCTTTCTGGTGTTGAAATGAACTGGAAACTATTTATTATCTTTATTTAGTTATTGTATTAAACTTTTTCATTATTCATCAACTAGGTGGGACTATTCAAATTCTGGCTACCTTGATGCTCTTAAACACCTAACAGATTTGAAGGAAGAAGGTTTGCCTGCATCCAATTGTCTGTGAATTATGCCAAATTTCTTGATTAGACTGGATTACTTCAGCAATTGGCATGCAGGTAAGATTAAGACAATTGCTTTGACTAACTTTGATACGGAGAGGTTGCAAAAGATTTTGGAGAATGGGATTCCAGTAGTTAGCAACCAGGTAAAAGATTTTCCTCAGTTGTTTTGGATTTTCATCTTAAGTTTTGGTGCAGTCCCATAACGTTTCGTGTTTCTTCAGGTACAACATTCAATCATTGACATGCGCCCTCAACAGAAGATGGCAGAGCTTTGTCAGCTCACTGGAGTTAAACTTATAACGTACTGTTTCTCCCTCCCTCCCTCCCTTCAGCTGCAGTTTTGTTTAGAGGGACCTTTGCTTTGTCGAAGTGCAAATATGTTGTGGGAGACACGTTATATGATGTAGTCCTTGATTTTAAAGTAAAACACGTTCTAGTTCTGATATGCTATGAAGTTGGTCTGTTAATTGGATATAAATGCTCTATGTTGTTGTTTAAAACTTTCACACACGTTCTATTTCATCAACTTGACCTGGATTGAAGCAATGGATCTTAGGAGAAGCAGAGTGCTTCTGATGGACAGTGCTTGTAGCTCATGTTCCTAGTGTTTTTTTTTAGTGATAATCATTTGTCATCTAGTGCAAATTTTGATTTATGTGCTCTTGTAACTAGATGATGTCCGCATTTCTGATTGTTGTGCGTTCCCTTAATTAAATGCCTCACAGCACTTTGTTCACAGGTATGGAACAGTGATGGGTGGACTGTTATCTGAAAAGTTCCTCGACACCAACTTAACAATTCCTTTTGCTGGCCCTCCGCTGAATACTCCTTCACTACAGAAGTACAAAAGGGTAAGTCTCATGAATAATATTGTTCCCGTGGTATGGGGAATCTCAATTAAATGTAAATGCTTTAGTTCTATTAACTACTCTATGCTCAGTAGCATGAAAAAAATGTGTAAAACTTTCAAGTAGTACGCTACTCATGCAAAAACATTTGGCTTGCACAAACTTATTTAAGCAAATATTCTAATCAAGGTTTTCATGCGCTTGTTAGATTTCTCAACATTTCCCAGTTCATATAAAGCTTTGAAAGTGTTTCCCATGAATAGCACCTAGCATATTGTTTTTTGTTGAGCAGAGCTGCGAGTCAGAGATTATTAGTCACCTTTCAAGACTCTTTATGTAACTGCTGGTTAACACCTTTATGTCCAAAAAAAATTGCAGATGGTTGATGCCTGGGGGGGATGGAATCTTTTCCAAATTTTGCTTCAGACGCTGAAAAGAGTAGCTTCCAAACACGGAGTTTCAATTCCCACAGTCGCAGTGAGATACATCCTGGATCAGGTCAATTGTTGCATAACTTTTTTTATGCATCACGAGTAGATATTTCTTTCTTCATGACCCAATTTTTTTTCTTTTAATTTTGTATTTTTTGTGATAACATATAGCCGTATCACTTGCCACATTGCAGAAAGCTGTGGCAGGATCAATGGTAGGTGTCAGGCTTGGTCTCGCCGAACACATCAAAGACACAAATGCTATCTTTTCCCTTGTTCTTGATGAAGAAGATGTAAGCAGCATATTGGAAGTTTCGCAAAAAGGCAAAGATCTCATGAAAATAATCGGTGACTGTGGCGATGAGTATAGGCGCCTGTAAGGTTGACTGCATAATTTGATATATGTTTCTGGATCGCCTATATTTATAGCCGAAAACGTGTTCTGTATACGTGGCATCTTGTGTTTCCTTGCTTATTGGTGATATCCACATATAAAATTTTTTGTCTAAACCAAATTTGAAAACCCCGACCAATCATATTACGAGAAATTTTTTTATTTGAACCAAGTTTGACCATGTCAAACTAATTACGTTGCAAGTGTTATTATTGTATTTATGGTATGATAAATAATTTTTCATACACTAATTATACATGCAGAGCATCATGCATTTACTATGTAATTATCTCTGGTTTTGCTAAACCAAAGCAGGTTATGTAATTGGCATATGAATGTGATTGACCATTTTTATGAAATTATTAGTGTGTGTGGCACACTTAAATGAGTGTGCATATTAAAGAAGTTAAAATATATTTAATTGAAGAAGTTCAAATATTCAAATTAAAAAAAAAAAAAAAGAGAGTGAGAGAAGAAGAAAAAGAAGTTATAAAGAGTTAGTGGAAATTGAAAAGAGTGAGCAATGTGGGAGTTTATAAAACTAGTTTGGGGATGTAAAAGAATGAAAGAGTGGAAAGTTAACAAATAAATAAATTAATTAAATTAAATATTAAAATTTATATAAAGTAGCAGACTAAAAAGGTGAGAGCACCACTTATAAGTCGTCATGTAGTAAATGTAATCTACTTTATGTGACTCATAAATTTTCGCACTGTTGATATGACCATATGGGAGAAAGCGTAAAGGATAGTACCATTTAATGCTACCACACTTTGGCAAGGGGTTCTGATTCCCTTTCAACCTAATGTGCATATCATAGTCGCCACTTCACATCTAACCCTTATCCATGTTTTCCTATTTACCTTTTCCGCAATCTAATTTTGCCCCAAGTTACACATAAGACCACGCAGGGGATGTTGGGCTACCAAATATCATGACTAACAATATTTGTGGCATCCCCTCTATAATTACATTCAATTTCCACAACAAACTTATATTTAATACGACCAAACAACAAATTATAATCAATATTCATATAAATCCTCCATCAAAATCTTGGTATAATATTTTGCACTATAACATATGAAACTGAGAAACGTGGAGTTTCTAGCTATTAGAAAATCTAAGACACATATTTAATGGCTAAAATGCATAAAACCCTCCTATGTTTTAAAAAGTCTGCTAAAAACCCCCATCTGTTTTAAAAATAGGCTTGAAACCCCCCTGTACTTTTTAAATGTAATTCAATCGCCCCTTTCCGTTAAATATAACTAACGGCGTTAACTTTTTTACAAAATAACCGTTATACCCTTATTTAATATATATTATTTTTTATTTTAGTAACCGTTGGATCTTCTTTGATCAAATAATGACCGTTAGATCTAATGAATTAATCTCAACCGTTAGATTTCAAAAAAAATGAAAGGTTTGGATTCAACAAATTATTTAACTTATATTATATATAAATAATTTAAAATTATATAAAATTAATTTTATTAAAAAAAAAAACTAACTACTGAACCCCCCACCCCACCACGCCGCCTGCCTCCTCCTCCCCGCCTCCCTCCTCCCCTCGCCAACCGCGGCCTTCGCCACCCCGACTGCGCCGTATGCCATCGGCCCCAAATCTGGACGATGACGATGTCGCCCAAATAATGACGAAGGGCGACAGCACCGCCGTCGCCCATGGTCTGGGTGGCGACGACATCGCCGCCCTGCAGTGCGGGGGCGGCGGACATCGCGGTCGCCCCTAATTTTTTTTTATTTTTTAAAATTAATTTAACTATATATTAAATATTTTAGTTAATTAAGAATAATTTTAAATTATTATTGTACTTAAATTTATTTAAATATATATTTTACTTAATTAAAAAGAATTTTAAACATATAATTAATTAAGAATAAATTTTTAAATTTTAATTTTAAAATAACTAAAACATCATATTAATTATAAAAGTAATTCAATGAAATATTTTTAAATATAATTAAAGGGAAGTTTTAAATTTTAGTTTTAATAATTATAATAATTATTTTAAATTTAAGTATAAATTTATTTAAATATTTTAATTAAATAACAATTTAAATTATTAATATTATATTATTATTATAATTATTAATATTTGTATTTTTAGAGGAGAGAAAAATACAAAAAAGTAAATAAATTTATAAGTCATTTTGACTATAGTAATTTTAGATACAATATAGGGGTATTTTAGTCAATTAAAGACCATAAAAATGTCAAAATTCGCAAAAAACAAGACCAAATGCACTTCAGGCGCGTGCATCTCACCTTCCGTTAATTTCTAACAGAATGGAGTTTTTTTGCTGAGTTTATTAAAACACAGGGGGGTTTTTAGCTATTTTTAAAAGAGAAGGGGGTTTTTAGCTTTTTCAACAAAACATAGGGGGTAAAATGCATTTTAGCCCATATTTAATCGCAATTTAATATTCTTGTGCCCATGTAACTAGAGCTCT
This sequence comes from Sesamum angolense, assembly GCA_034509725.1. Classification (NCBI taxonomy): domain Eukaryota; kingdom Viridiplantae; phylum Streptophyta; class Magnoliopsida; order Lamiales; family Pedaliaceae; genus Sesamum; species Sesamum angolense. The sequence goes on from JACGWL010000727.1 coordinate 56,119, forward strand.
CGATTTAGGATGGTACTGCTGACCCACCCATTTGGCTGACAACTGGCTTTTATCTAGCTAAATGAGTCACTGCGTTCTGCCTCCTGAAAAAATATGGCAAATTGATGAGTTGCCAACTCAGTAAATATTAACTAATTAGCCTATATATATATATATATATATATATATATATATATATATATAATATATATAATATATATATATATTTTACATAAAGACACGTATAACATAAACACAATTTCATTCAACACCCACTATAAATCAATACTCATTATGTAATAACAAGATACCAATCAATCAATATTTATTACACATTTTCACGGAATCACGAAGTAATAATATCAAGATCATGCGAATTCAATATCAAAATCAAGTAACTACCATAACATGGCTCACGCGTCATTATAGATTTGTTTTCTTAGTTATTAATTTTTTTCTTTAGGCCCTGCTTAGCCTAATTGGAGTGCAACACTCAATGAGTTTCGCCGGCTATCACCATCATCATCATATCAATCACAACACTCCTCTTCTACTTTCTTTTCTCCATTCTCTTTTTTTTTTTCCTCGATATCACACAACACACAGCTCGTGTGTATCCCATCCTCACTGATACCACACAACACACAGCTTGTGTGTATCCCAGCTCGTATGGCATCCAATCATCAATCATATCACACAGCAGACAACACGTATGACACATCACCTCCACCGATCAATGATAGCACAAGCTCGTCATTAATCATATCATCATAAGCTATTGCAGTATGCCCCCTCCTAGTTAGGTAAGCCATCTTTTATTTCAACTCACAACAACAATATCATTAACTTCATACTCAATCTATTTAATAATCATTTTCTCGTCAATAAGTATTTTTCCATTCGAATTCATTCACTAATAAATTATGCGGTCACATAATTATTGTTTTTACACCCGTACAATACAACCACATATAAGCACATAATAACAATTTTACATATATCATGGTAACCCAACAAATAGTCCACGATCAAATATATATAAACAACTAAACCACATAATAACATGTTCTTAGATATCCAGATAATCCCAAATAAATAGTCAACATTCACGCTCATATATATATAAACATATAATATTCATATATATATATATATATAAATTCAATCAACTATACTTACCTCAAATTTCAAATGATTATGTTAATGAAAGGAGCAACTCAATCATCTTCTTTATCCTTGAGTCCTATAGTAAATTATAATAGATATAATCAAGACATTGTAAACATCGTGAATTCTAAATAAAATATTATATAATATTTGTATATTTTCCAACAATCTTTTTATATTATATTTATATCGAGATTCAACCTCGCGTTCCATATTATTTTAGAGGGTAAATTATATTTTGCCATCCGAACTATGATTGTTTTTACACTTTGGCATCTATTTTTTTTTTTTTTTTGTGTCAACTTACCATCTGAACTTTATAAAAGTTTACACTTTACCATTTATAACTATTTTTCACCAAGTTTTTTGTTAAAAAAACATCATATGCAATGCACATGTGATATTTAAATGATGTGATATTTTTTACATATGCACAACATGTGATGTTTTCTCAATAAAAAAATCACCAAAAAGACGATCATATATGGTAAAGTGCAAATTTCGCAAAGTTGAGATGGCAAGTTGGCACAAAAAAAAGTTTAGATGCCAAAGTGTAAAAACGGGCATAGTTCGGATGGCAAAATATAATTTACCCTATTTTAGATAACTAAACTATCTAAGCTTCTCAAGTATATATTTAATTTATCGATTAACTCATAAAAACTCATTTTATCAAATCCCTCATATCTTTATAACTACCGTCATCAATAATACTTTTAACTTAAATTATTATAAAAGACTCATATTTTCTTTTGATAATCACAACATTTCTCAAATATAACATCCTAACATTCCTTAAATATAATTTTATAACATTTCTATTAATTTTCTATCAATTCCTCGCTACTATCCAATATCATTAAATTTCAATACATATAATTAAGTATTTGTTCAATTAACCCAATGAAATTGAGTAAATTAATTATAGTAATGATTAGATCTAACAAATATAGTAATTCAATTAACCAACCATAATATTTTTATATCAGATGTGATATTTAATTTGATACTAATTTAAATAGTCAATCTCATAAAGTATTCCGACTAAACAATTCATCAGTTAGTATAAACTACATTTAATAAATGAACTAATTAAATAATATAATTATATAAATTAATATAAATTAAAATCTAAAATTTTCTTACCTGTTTTCTTCGCCGCGAGTGGGAGCGTGTAAATGTGTGAGATTGTGTGTGAATGTGCAAACTTTGTATTTATCAATTGTTAACCAACTAGTTAAATATAATAGAGTCATAGGGTGTGTAGGGTGAATGCAACGGTGGTTTCTGTCCATACACAACTTCATACGGAGTTAATTGAGTAGCTGAATGGTAAGAAGTATTGAAGATAGCCTCCAAACACCTATTCACAACCTCTGTTTACTCGTCGGACTAGGGGTGGTAAGTGGTGGAGGTGTGTAGCTTCACCTATTGCAACTTAAAGAGTTCCTACCAAAATTGGCTAAGAAAACAGAATCTCGATCACTCACTATGGATTCAGGCATTCTGTGGAGTTTGTACACAGAGTCGAGGAAAGCTTGAGCTACTATTACAGCGGTGAAGGGATGCTTTAATCCAATAAAATGTGCATACTTGCTTAAGCGATCGATTACAACCAATATACAATTTTTCCCTCCTGACAGTGGTAAGCATTTTATAAAGTCTAGAGATATGTCACGCCATACAACCTTTGGGATAGGTAATGGTTGCAAAAGGTTAGGGTACGCAATGTTCTCTCCTTTACATCGTTGGCAAGTGTCACAAACCTTGATAAACTCATGAACATCTTGTTTAAGCCCCTTCCAATATAACCACTATTTGATTCATTGAAGGGTTGCTTGTATACCGGAATGTCCCCCTAAAGCCCCATAATGATATAGCTTAAGGAGGTCGACCCTGAGTTGTTTGTCATTTCCCACGACTAACTTGCTTTTCCTAGTCAAAACTTGGTTCTTCCATTCATAATGTTTGTTTTAAAGTATCCCCCTTCTAGTGCAGAGATGAGTTTCTGCCATCTAGTGTCAGCTACCCATCTGGTTTTAATTTGATTCACCAAATCAGTTTGGATGGTCACAAGTGTCGACAAGGTTCCTTGTTGTTCCGGAAGGTCATGACGCTGTCTGGAGAGTGCATCAACCACTACGATCCCCTTTCCCTTGTTGTAATTGATAGTGTACTCATAACCCATGAGCTTAGATAACCACTTTTGCTGACTTGGTGTGGAAATCCTCTGCTCCAATAAGTACTTAAGGCTCTGATGGTTAGTTTTGATAGTGAAGTGTCTCCCAATAAGATATGGTCTCCACTTTTGTACCGCGACAACAATTGCCATCATCTCCTTTTCATAGACTGACAAGGAAAGGTTCTTACCTGTTAGAGCTTTACTAATGTAAGTTATGGGTCTCCCTTGTTGTTGTAAAACTGCACTGATTCTCTCACCCGATGCATCAGTATCAATGATGAATTCCTTGGAGAAGTCTAGAAGAGCTAACACTGGAACGTTACAAACAACTTTCTTCAACGCCTGAAACGCATGTGTGGCTACCACGGTCCAAGTAAACCCCCCTTTTCGTAGGAGTTCGGTCAAAGGTTTGGCAATCTTCCCTTAATCCTTCACGAAACGCCTATAATAACCTGTCAACCCAAGAAACCCCCGCAACTCCTTTACATTTTTTGGTTCAGGCCAATCCATCATTTCTTGGACCTTTTGAGGATCTACTGCAACTCTGCTGAAGAGATTAAGTGGCCCAAGTATTCGAGCTGTGAGCAGTTGAACTGATACTTGCTTTTCTTGATATAAAGCCCATGCTTGCGAAGCAACTCAAAGGTGAATCTCAAGTGATTTACATGATCGCCTTCCGTGTGATTGTACACAAGTATGTCATCAAAGAAAACTAAAATGAATTTACATAAATAAGGTAGAAAACCCTGATTCAAAAGACCTTGGAAGGTTGAAGGTGCATTTGTCAGGCCAAACGACATGACCAAGAACTCATAGTGACCGTGGTGAGTTTGAAAAATAGTTTTCTGTATGTCCCCCTCACGCATACGTATCTGATGATACCCAGACCACATATCCAATTTTGTGAAGTGTGACCCATGTAACTCGTCCAATAACTCCTCAATGACCGGAATGGGAAATTTGTCTTTAATAGTGTGATGGTTCAATTCTCTGTAATCAACACACATATGCCATGTTCCATCCTTTTTTTTCACTAAAACCACCAGTGAGGAATGTGGACTAATGCTATGTCGAATAATGCCTGATTCCAAAATAGACTATATCATTCTTTCTATCTGACTTTTCTGCAGCGTGGGGTATCGGTAAGGCCGCACATTGATACGAGATGTGCCTGGCTTGAGTGTGATGTTGTGATCATGTGCTCTCCTTAGTGGCAACGCCTTAGGCTCATCAAACAGGTCTGGAAACTCAATTAGTAGGTCCCTTACTACTGTTGGTTGTCGGCTCGGGTCGGGATCGGCCTCAAAACTAAAATACAAGCCCTGATTAGCTGTAGCGTGGAGGCTAACCCTCCGTTGGATGACTACCACATGCATCATAGCGATTTGGGCTGGCTCATTAAGAATCTTGTGCATCTTCCCTTTGCTCATGACCTTGACACTCGAGGGTTGCATTCCCCTTAAGGAAACCTTCTTATCTCCGACATGAAATTCTATTTGGAGTTGGTGGAAATTCCAATTTAGATCACCTAATGTCACTAACCATTGTACTCCAAGCACCACGTCGCAGCCACCCAAGGGAAGAATCATCATATCAGCGGTGAAAGGAACTCCTTGCATTTTCCACCCAAAGTTCTTATAAGCGAAAGAGCTATACATTTTGTTTCCATTCGCTATCGGCACTGGGAATGATTTCGTGTTGTCCAGCTTGCAGCCTAATCTCTTTGCCGTTTCTAAATCTAAAAAGTTGTGTGTGCTTCCCGTATCAATGAGGATGTGCATAGGTTTGTCCCTCACATTCCCGGTGACTCTCATTGTTCTGTAGTCATGTAAGCCAGTCATTGCATGCATGGACACATGGTAATCGTGAGTGGCATCCACATTACCGTTATCAAGAATGTAAACGGCCTTACCCTCATCACTCCCTTAAACCACAAGTTCCTCCTCTTCGTCCTCAAACACCTCCATGATGTAGAGTTGTTTCCGACTACTGCATTAGTGTCCGATTGTGCATTTTTCATCGCACACAAAGCATAATCCCTTGCCTCTCTTCTCATCTAATTCCTGTGGTGTTAATCTCCTCCCATATTGGGAGGTAATTTGGTGTTGTGGTTGGGTTGATGGGGTGGTTTAATATAGTGTGAATGGTTGTTGTGGTGTGTCGTTTTAGGAGTTGGTAATAAGGGACTGTATTGTGAGGGCATTGGCAAAAGTTTAGGGTGGAATGGATACGAGTATGAGGTACGTTTGTTAGTAAGGTAAATGGCTTGTTCTTGCAGCTTAGTGAGGCAAATAGCCTCCTGTAGATTCTTAAGATGAAATATTCTTACTTTCACAGCAATATCACTTCGTAACCCAACCAATAGACAACTGACAGCATATGCTCTGAAAGGTCCACACGGTTCAAAAGTTCATCGAATTTATCAAGATAATCCTGCACTGTACCCACCTATTTCAAGTTCATCAATTCAGCCATAGGATCATCATGTAGTTGAGTACCAAACCTATCGTACAGAGCTCTTACGTACTCCTCCCAGTTGGGAACCTCTTTGGTCAGTCTTGACTTCATGTAAACCTGATGCCAATGCAAAGCCCTGCCCTCTAGATGTACAGCCGCGAGCTTGACTTTCGCATTAGATGGTGTATAGTCAACCTAAAAAATTGTTCACACTTGAACACCCAACCTGATAAATCATCACCGTCGAACTTGGGAAATTCCACCTTAGAACACTTCATCGTAATCTGGTAATGGTGAACCTGTGAGTTTTGGGAGTCCCCTTCGTCTTCCATAACTGAAGATGCGGCATTCATTGAATGCTGAACAGCCAAGGCAACGATGATCGTTCGAATTTCATAGATATTCTTTTCACTCCTTTCTGAACTTAATTGAACTTGATCCTTGAGAGCATCAACATCCTTGCCAAGTTCCACAAGACGGGTGTCGTCCACCATCACTTACCCACAACCAAGGAAAGAAGGCTCTGGTACCAAATTGGTACCACCTAAATGGAAGGAATGAAATTAAACAAAATCACCAGAGAATTGAGGTATGTGAATCAATCCTGGAGGTGACTCTGAGTAAACAAATGACAGAAGAGAGGAAGAGAAGTGAGGTAACTTTACCAATCAGTCATGAATGCCCCGGTTGCGTGCGAAGCGTCTTCAAATACAGAGAAGAGAAATGGAGTTGTTTCTATTATGTTATGGAGAAACAACATCACCAACTTATTGTTATAAAAACGTGACAACCCCAACTATAAAGAGATCGCATTTTACAAACTAGAGGGAGGTTTTGTCCACGTGGCTTCTTTGTTGGTTTTGGTCGCAACAGATCCCCTTATTGTCCCTTTTGATCCAAATTTCGAAGATTAGTTTTTGCGTGAGATCTAATTCAACATATACCCTGGCAACACTGAGTTTTGTTTTCTTTACCGTAGTTTCATCCAGCTTCAGAGGCGATCCAAGAAGCCTTGTAATACTAAATAATGTTGTCTTATCAAATAAGTGGATCAGCAAACCTAGGAAAGACACCCACACAGGTGCTATGGGTGATTGTTCCGCCCGTCGAAAATTCTGGATTCCATTTCAGAACCCACATAGAGCAACCCTCAAACATCCAAATTTTTCGTAGCCACAATTTGCATAATCTTCATCAATCGAATAGTTAATCAACACATGACAAAAATTTATCGCACTGACTGTGTATGCCCATTTGAGCCCTAATTTATCCATTCCTTCCTTCAAGCTCTTCCAAAATGGAATTCCATGTGAGAATTTACCAATGAGTGTGTATCTGTAAGGATACGCCAACTTTGTTATTTCTTCGTCGGCGGATGCGATGGTAGGTTTCCCCCGATATATGTATGTCGTACCTAATCCCCCAACAACATCAAATGATTTACTTTGAGATCTCGGAGAGGTAGGGGCTATCGGAGGTGTCAAGGATGATCGGAGTGCGTCAGAGAATGTCCGCCAATGCTCCAAGTCCGGCGGCCACACGGACCTCGCTCTTCTAAGCCGCATCGTCTTCGTGCCACTGCAATTGTTGGGCACGTGAATCAGCCCACTTTTGGGGCTGCTTCATTAGGCTTAGACTCGCTGCTGGACTGATTCACTAGGCCATTGCACATGGGCCGCCTGCAACTCAACTAGGCTATGCAAGTTGTTGGGCCATGCCTAGAGGTGTAAACGAGTCGAGCTCGAGTCGTGCTTGACCATCCTTTGTGAGCTCGAGCTCGACTCTTACCTATTGAGCTTTAGCTCGAGCTAAATTCAGCTCCAGCTCGTTTCGAGCTCCTTAGCTCGAGCTCGATATTAAGATTACCCTGCTTTATAATTATAATTCTAACACATCTATACGATAATTTATTGTTAATCAATTAACCATTCACAAAAGTAAACAAGTCTTACCAAATTCATAAAACTAAATAGAAATCACAAAACACAATATATAAGATTAAATTTGCCTAAATATTAATCAATCATTCAAATAAAAGTAAATTAGTTACATTGGTCAAAACTCAAAAGCCTTTCCAAACCCATGTTTGTTCAAAAGTATAACAAGAGTCACAAAAGTTCATTTAACAAAGTCGTTCTTGTTTCTATTGTCTCAAACCTACATAAGATAAATGAAAATAAACTAAATTAGAACCATATAACACAATTCAACCAATATGTATGTATCTCTTTGCAAGTGAATGAGAATATCGTAAGATTATCGATATGGTTTGCTAGAAAGTTAACAAACCCAAAAAAAAAGATGAGAAAGTTACCACGTAATTTGACATCAATACCAATTGAAGTATCTAAGTTCAAACCTCCAACCTCCAACCTCCAATCTCAAACCTCAAATCCACCACATCAAGTCATCTCAAACATGTCACAACATTATGCAACTTAAAAGAAACAACCGAGACAATTTTAAGCAGTTGAGTTACATGAAGGTACCTTTGGCACATCAGCATCAAGAGGCAAATTTACATATATTGCTTTTTTGTCACTCTGCAATCAATGAATAAAATTTAATACCCTTATAATAAGTTAAAAACAATACTGATATTTTCAAAACTTTTAAAATACAAAAGAACTTACCAAAGATTTTTCCTTCACTCCAAAACGCTTTGTCAGCCAATCTCCTCCACACATCAACACTTGAACTGTGTCTGAAGTCAATGATGCGCGATATTTATCTATGACTCTACTTCCCGCACTAAATGTAGCTTCAGAAGCAACAGTGGTGATCGGGATAGCTAGAAGATCTCTTGCCATTATTGATAAAAATTTATACTTCAAGGCATGAACTTTCCACCATTCCAGAACATCAAAGTCTTTCCCATCTTTCTTATCCTTCTCAAATATATAACAATTTTTCTCAAGATATAAATCAAGTTCAGACTTTTGAGGTTGAATGGATTCCACTGACTTCAAATATTCAACATACTCAGACCAGCCACATTGAGTTTCAACATTTCTAAGATCGGGATTTGATAGTTTGTTTCTTTGCCCTTCTCTAATTGACTCGTCTTCAATGTTGGAAATAGCCACATACTTATAATAGAGCTCATATAATGTCTTCCGAGCAATAGCAATCTGCCTCTCAACATTCTCTGAAGAATATAGTCTTGGAAAGCAGAATTCAAGTACTCTCAACCTACACCTTGGATCCAAAACAGCTGCTATAGACATCAGCAAATTGGTCTCCCCCCAATATTTGTCAAACTTGACCTTCATTCTTGCAACCATGTACCGGATGAATATATCACTCTCCAATGTCTTTTTATATAACAAGACTTTGACTCTACTCACCTCATTAAGGAACAAATTTGAAGTAGGATAATCACTTTCAGAAACAATGTGCGTAGCAGTCCAGAATAACTCTAATACCGAGCACACTTTCTCTTCTTTTGTCCAATCCTCTGCACTTGGACAAATATCATAATAATCAACAAACCTTGGGAAGACATCTTTGAATTTGATTGCAACAGCCAACATTTCATATGTTGAGTTCCACCTTGTTCGATAATCATCAACTAGCTTCTTTTATGGTAAATTCAATTGTTTCACTATCTCAGAGAATATTTTAAGTCTGACATCGGATCGTCGAACATACTCCACACTATCACGTATAACATCAATAATATCCTTACTCTCAGAAAGTCTATCTTGAACTATGAGATTAAGTATATGGGTGCAACATCTAACATGGAATAATCTTCCCTCACAAAGCAGTCTCATTCTATTTTTCACATAAATCTTTAAATTTTTAATGGTTGAATCATTGGCAGAAGCATTATCCACAGATATGGTGTTGATTTTACTATCAATGCCCCAATCCTCCAAGCAGCGACAAATGGCATTTGCAATTTTAAAACCTCGACGTGGGGGTGGAATGTGAACAAAGTTAAGCACACGCTTCTGTAATTGCCAACTCTCGTCAATCTAATGTCCCGTTATGACCATGTATGTACTCGATCTTTTGGTTCTTTGATTTCCAATAATCTGTTGTAAGTCTGATTTTGTTGATGTTTTTCAATAAACTCTTCAACTTCTTTTTTTCCGACTTATAAACGTTGATGCAATAAGTTTTTGCTCTATTTCTTGTCATTCCTTGCCATTCAGGCATTCCCCTTCTTTGCATCAAATTGAATCCTTCTTCTTCCATAATAGAAAAGGGTGTTCATGCATTATAATTTAATGAACCACTGATTCTTTCATCTTCTCCATATCAAACTTCCAACATGCACACTTGGACAAGCAGTTGGATCAATAATGTAAGATGATAGTTACATTAATATAATACTAACATTTATAAATATATAAATTTATTGCGGATTGTTATGAACATATATTAATCTCAACATACAAACTTGGACAATGTTAGAATTTTTTGTTCCCTTTAGGGTTTAGGGTTTAGGGATTTTTTTTTTTGAATTGTCGCACCATTGATCCGACAGCACAATGGACTGTGCAATTGGGCCACACGGACCTCACTCTTCTAGGCCGCATCATCTTCGGGCCACTGCAATTGCTGGGCACGTCAAGCAGCCTACTTTCAGCGCTGCTCCATTGGGCTGAGACTCGCTGTTGGACTGATTCACTGGGCCATTGCGCATGGACCGCCTACAACTCAACTGGGCTATGCAAGTTTCTGGGCCACACCAAGCACTGGGCTACTCTGTTGCACTGGACTTCACGCATGGATGGTCTGCTCCATTGGTGTGACATCCTTACAATTTTATACTTAATTGGGTGACTAATGATAATTATTATAAAAACTTTATAATAAATTATAGATTGAAATTGGAGTACAATAAAACTTGAACGGAGTGAATTGGAGCTCATTTTATTAATTGACAGTAAATTATATTATTTAAGAAATTAAGAAGGATGTAAAGGGTATTTTAAAAAAGTTTTTAAAATAAAATAAATTAATAATAATTAATAATAAATAATAATAATAATAATAATAATACAATATAATATATATATGTGTGTGTGTGTGTGTGTGTGTGTGTAAAGAAAGAAAAGTGGGCTGGTGGGCCATCAATTCCCACCGCCACACTTCAACAGCAAACAACAATAATATATATATGTAGTATGAATTGAATTGGCAAATTGATTTCTGTATACATATGCAGCATTCTCTTTTTCCATTCGGACGACGACGAATAGGTATGATTTTTGTTTTAAATTTTTTATTAATTTATATATATTATTTATTAATTAGCCCATTTACTAAAAGTAATTTATATTGACCGGTGAATTATTTAATCGGAGTATTTTATGATTTTATCAATTTATATTGGTATTGAATTAAATGTACCAATTGACTTAAAATATTATAGTTGGTTAATTAAATTATTAGATTTTGTATACTTAATTATTACTATAGTTAATTTATTCAATTTCATCAAGCCTATTAACCAAATGTGTAATTATATGTATTCGGGTATAATTAAATCATATAATAATGAGGAATTAATAGAAAATTCATAGAAATACCCCGAAAATATTTTAAGGAATATTATATTATTAAAAGGAAATTAAGGGTTTTAATCATAATTTAATTTAGGGAATGTTATTAAGAAGGATAATTATAAAAAGATATAAGGGGTTTTGTTAAACGAGTTCTTATGAATTGATCGATAAATTAAATATATACCTGGGAAGCTAGTTAGTTATAAAATAATGGTACGAAAAATTTATATTTCGATAGAAATAAAATACTAAATGATCAATTAGAAATTGTACAAATAATATGCAATATTATATTTAGAAATTACAATACTTTTAATATATTAATTATATGCATTATAACTCGTTATAGGATTCGGGGATAAAGTAGAGGATTGGACGACTCATTGTTTGCTAGTAAAACGTCGTTAGATCGAGGTAAGTGAATAATTAATATTATCTATATATGTTTCCTTTCTTTGTGGTATTCCTTTTATATAGATCTGTGATTCATGCTGAAACTGATTTATCTGAAAATGTTTACATGGTGAATGATTTATGGAAATGATGATATTGTGCACGTAAAATGAGAAATACATTAAAGTATTATATTGTTGGATAATGTGTTATTGGTGTTTGTAAATAGAAATATGTCTATACATGGTGTTACGTCGATAGCTGCTTACAATGATGGTGATATGTGGAATTGAGGGAGTGGTGGAAATTGAATATAATATGATGTGAATACCCCTTGATGTTGTTGAATAGCCTATGTGCAAATGAAAAGAAAAGAGCTATTATGCGATGAGAAAAGAGCTATGATGCGATATGAAAGAGCAGTAATGCGATATAAAAGAGCTATGATGCAATATGAAAAGAGCTATGATGCGAATTGAAAGAACTATGATGCGAAATAAGATTGATGTGCTGGCTGTCAAGGGGGGGATTCATGTATATAATGAAAGGTGAGGTTGAGTTGATGGAGAAAAATACTATATCACCTTCTGGTAAGCAAACTAGGAGAAGAGGATTGTTTTATTGTGAGTTGGCTATATTGTCTAATATGTGTTGATTTGTTATTAAGTTGATATATTATATACATGTTGTTTATTTGCCTTGTCTGGACTATATTTGACGTACATGTATAGATAATGCTAGTTAACTGCTTATTGAGTTGCAGGCTCATCCCTCTGCTAACATTTTTAGGAGTAGATCTTGAGGTATCAGCTTATCGAGGTTAGGTCCAAACCCACGTTCAGTCAGGTCGGGCAATATGCGATTTTCTCCTAACTTGTCAGCTGAAATTTAATTCACTTTTGGAATGTATTAAGGGAAATAAAAACTATACTACTAAAATGGTTTACTTGTGATGTTTGATATGTATATATATGTAGTGATATAAATTATTGTGGTGTTGGTTATGACGTAGGGATTACGTATGCTTAACGATTATGTGCATATTTATACATTTAAATAGGGTTTACTTTAAGTATGATAATTAGGGGGGATATAGCCGTAGTATTGGTAACGGGTGCTACAATTTTTTTAATTTATAATTTTAGTTGACAATACATGTTTTTACTAAAATATCCGCAAATACACTCTTTGAGAGAAAAGCCTATTCGACTAGTGATTATGAGACCCAATTCTTGATTGTTAGTGACACCAAAGGCCTCTGCCATTTCATCCCTTTGATAAATAGAGAGGGATGGCAAAGCTTTTGGGTTTTTCATATTGTTAAAGAATTGAACAATGATTTTTCGTGTTGTCAAAAATTTGATTTATTTATTTTATTTTTGTATAAAATAACTATGTATTTAATTAAATAATGTCACCACCATTTTCTAATGATGCATCTTTAAAGTTAAAACAATTTCAGTAGCTTTTATATGCCATTCATTCTATTTTCATTCTCCATCATTTAAGCAAACTATGATAAAATTTTATATTATGCACACATATTGAATTTATTATTTCATTGATATGTATATATGTATATATATAGATATATGTGATATTCAATTGTGCATAAATTGCTTTGATACCCCCTTGAGTTTAGATTTAAATATATAAATACTTTATACTCTTTATCTATACTAATATTAAAAAAATAATTTACTCCACACTCATAAACAGTGGTTATAATACCGTTGCACCAACTTTTGTGAAGTAAAAAATATCGCTCATATAAATAACTAATTTATTCAACTTTTCAAAATTCACATTAATAGATATGTTATTTTTTTTTTATTCTTTTAGTAATATAATGTAATGGTTAATATATGTTACTCTTATTCATAATATATTTTTAAGCATAAAAGATTATTTAATATGTTTACACAGGAATGACGTACCACAACGATTAGTAATTATAAGTTTAACTCTGAGAGGTGTTAGTATAATGTATCTCAATCTATGTTTGTGTAAGTTTTTTTTTATTTCAAATAAATAGAGATATAATTATAATTATGATTATAACCTCAAAGGGTATATTCCATGTGTTAGTATAATGATTATGATTATTATCGGAACAATATTGTTTACCATCAATATTGGCACATTCCGTGTGTGTTTTTTTTAATTTAGTAATTAAGAAAATTTTGAAATATTTTTTTTGAATTAATTATACTTAAATTCTCTTTAAAAATTTAATATATATATATATAATATATATATATATTTAAATAAAAATACTTACATTTCCAAAATTTACTATTTACATATAACCCGTTTTCGTTAGAGTTTAGATGAAAACACTGACGTTGACAAAAAGTTACATAAATTTATAATTATACTCATTTTTTAATATTCTTATATAATATTTTTTACTTATGAAGATAAAAATATATATAAAATTAAGTGAGGGGCAGAATTAAGAATTTATATACTATTTTTTGCTAATATCATATTTCGTTCAAATCATAATAGCAAAGGATGGAATGTAAATGGAGAACTCGAAAATTGTCTATGTATAATGTATCTTTTTTAAAGAAAAATATAATTTCATATTTTGAAAAGGGATTTAAATGCAATTAAACCTTTTTCTATAATAAGTCAATTTTTTTTATAAACATTTGAAATGAATTTATTGGAACGCAGCCGTCTAAAACCTACACTTTGTTTGGATTTGTGTTTTACACCTTATCTAGGTGTTTGGAAATGGGCCAACGTTGGGGGGCAAAATTTTGACACCTTATTTAGGTGTTTTGGCCCATTCCCAAGACCACTTTTCTCTCTATCTCTCTCTCTTTCCCATCCACACACACACACACACACACACACACACACACATATATATATATATATATATATTATATATATATTATATAAATTATATTATATATATATATTATATCTAATATATATATTTATATAATATATATAAAGAAGATATGATTGACAATCAACAGTAACTTTTGTCTCCCAAATCCCAACATAAAACAGACCCACTTATTTTAAATTATTTTATATTATCTCAAAACACAAATCCAAGCATACAATTTATTTCAAACACACACTTATTTATCTCTATTTCTCTCTCTATTTTAAAAACACCAAAATACAAATCAAACACTATGCTAGAATCTTGGCCGTTGAATTTGTCAATTTAGTGTACACGCTTTTATTTCAGTCTTTCGTGTAAGAAGATGTTTCCTGTCATGCTTCCTATGATGGTGGCTTTCAATCTCGTCTCTGAAAAGTCAAACCCCAACCACCCTCCTCACGAAGTCCCTCCAGAGCCAATACCCAGAACTTTCAGCACTGTTTCATGAAATCCAAAGATGGGTTCTTGCTTTGTGAGGGAATCAAAGTGGAAGTAGTCATGAAGGTTGTGGAGAAAAGGCCCTTTTATTTATATAGCAAACCGCAGATTACTCGGAATGTTGAGGCGTATGAAGAAGCGTTGGAGGAATTGAACTCGATTATTGGTTATGCGATTAAGGCCAATAATAATCTCAAGATTTTGGAACATTTGCAGAAGTTGGGGTGTGGGGCGGTTCTGGTTAGTGGGAATGAGCTTAAGTTTTGCTCTTCATGCTGGGTTTGATCCTACGAGGTATTGATTTTCGGATTGATTGTTTTTATTCTTTGTTTTTATCCATTATTTTTAAACTCAAAACGGGACGGTCGGTTCGACCGTAAATCAGCCATGCGTTCGGTCCGAGTTAGATATATAAAGTTGGACCACTTTGAACTAGTGCGAATTGGTCAAAACGTGGTTTGACTGGTTCGCGAAACTTCTTTTTTTTTTTTTTTTTTAGAGGGAAAACATTGGAAAGGCAAAAAAGAAATGTATAAATAAATTGGTGAAAAGGGAGAGAAAAATTAGGGCTTTCTTTGTTTCTCTTATCTCCATCTCAAATCGAAAATCTCAATTCTCGATTTCAACATCAAATTCTCAAATTTCAATCTCCCACAATTAAAAGTTTAAAATCAAATTCAGTTTCCTCTCAAATCTCTAAAGGTAATCTCCTTTTTCTTCTTCCATCTTTTTTCAATATTATGTATGATTTTTTTTTTATTTGAACATGTGTTGAATCATAAATATTAATAATAATTTGATGGATTGTTTTAGTTAGAATTTATGTTGAACACTTGAGTTTATACATTTATTATGCCGAATTCAATGTTATTTATTTTATTTTTGATTTTTTCTCTCCATATTTTTGTTTAATTAATTGACATGTATTGCTATATTATAAATAGATATAATAGGTTCTGGGTCAATAGGTTTTTTGAATTCATTGATTGGTCGGACAGTGGCCCAGTAACATGATCGGTTTGATCTCCGATCCGATTCTAAAAATATTGAGAAAATAATAGCATGAAGCTCAAGAAATTGTGACCTCTAAATATCAAGGTGCACAGTGGCCCATGACGGTTCAAGATCTACACGAACCAGTTCGATTTAAGACCAACCCACTATTATTTATGATCGATTTTGGGATGGTCCTTGACCTTTAAATGTGCATCCATTGAGTTCATTTATAAACACCGGCTAAGCCCAAATGTACTTATTTTATTTTTAATTTTTTATGATTTTTTTTGTTGGGAAAATTACTTAAATTAATAGGAATATTATAAAATGAGATAAATAATAAATTAAATTATAAAACAAATTATAACTAAAAAAACATAATAGTTAATTAATTTAGATGCTGTGAAGGCACGATCTCAAGAATTGAAACTTGTTGGGTCCACTGTCATCTTAGTTCCACAATTACACAGGTACCTGCTTTCTGTGCCTTTCAACCATTCTGCTCTTGCACCAACTTCAGTTGTTTTGGATAATTATTTTAGAAATAGACATAGTGTTTTGATTGAGTTTTGGAGTGTTTTGTTTTAGTATTTTTGAGATAGAGAGAGAGAAAAATAGAGATAAATAAGTGTGCATTTGAGTTAAATGGTATGTTTCGATTTTTGTTTTAAGGTAATTTAAAATATTTTAAAATAAGTGGTGTAGGTTTGATGTTGGGATTTGAGAGACAAAAAATTACTATTTATTGTCAAATCACATCTCTTTATATATTTGTTTTATATAAATACGGATATATATAATATTGTATGTTTAATGTTGTATTTTTGGGACAAAAATCACTATTTATTGTCAAATCATGTCTTGTTTTATATTATATTTATTTATATATATATATAAGTGTGTATATATATATACATAAAAAGTTCAAAAACCAAAAAAATACGTAGATAAAGTATAAAAAATAAAAAAAAACAAGCATTTGGTATGTTTTATTTTGTCTCAAAAAATGCTCAAAACAAAACAAAAGAGAAAACCAAACAAAGGGAGAGTCTTTTAGCTAAAACTTGTTGTTGCTAGATTGACTCTTAAGGTTTAGTGTCAATGATGATGCACATGTTGTGATATTTGCGGCTGTGTTGCAATTATTCTAGTTACAGGGTAGGAGCAAGTCAGGGACTTTTTAGCAGCTTGTTCCTGCTACTCTAGATTTCCAATTTACTTATGTTATTGGTGATCTTTCCTTTCTTCCGTTTTTTTTTTTTGGATAAATTGGAAAAAATCTTCCGTGTTTTCATAATATCTCGATCGCTTATTTTTTATAATTAAAAATTAATGATTGTTATAAGAAGGGTATAACGGTTATTTTATCTAAAAAGTTAACACCGTTAGTCATATTTAACAAAAGAGGCAATTGAGTTGAGTTTTAAAACACAGGGGGTGTATTGCCTACTTTCAAATCAATGAGGGGTTTGTTGCTAAATTTTAAAACACAAGGGAATTTTATACAATTTAGTCATTTTTTCTTTTACATGTCATCTGATCCAGTTGGTCTGCTCTCTTGTGAGAAGAACAAAATGAGTTAGGACCACAATGTTGCTTCATATTTTGTGAAAATCTTGTGTTAAAACTCAAGTTTCTATATTCAGTATCCAGTTTGGTCCTTTGTCACCTTATAATTTCTGTGCATGTTTTCTCCATAAATCTCACCATTAAAAGTTTTGTTGTTTTCTTTATGTTGAGATAATTTTTGGAACCTAAGAGTTGATTATTTCTCCAGGTAGACATTTTCAGAGATGCTGCTGTTTTTTGATGGTGAAGTACATAGATCATATTTGGGACCAAGGTTTAAATATTGGAGGAAAGTTATGGATTCATTATTACCATACAAGAGCTGTCCTTCCGACTCCTAGAGACCTTATTGATACGGTAAGTAATCTAACGTCTACATCTTTCGCTCAAATCATAACAAAAGCTGTAAATGATGAATTTTTTGAAAGGATGTAAAAATAATTTTGAACTTTTTTCTTTAGAAAGGTGTAATTTTATATTTTGAGAGGGGTCTGAGTAAAATTATTCTAAAATAATAAGCCAATTTTCATTGGAGTAAGAGGGTGTTTGGCAAGCTTTTTTAAACCATCTTATAAGCTCCTACATCTTATAAAATATTTTAATAGCTTATAAGATATGTTGGATCTTATTTTAGAAATATGCTACTAAAGTATTTGGGTGTTAAAGCTTATAAGATGTTATGGTATTTGGCACAATGAGGTCTTTTTAAATTGGTAAAATGGCTAAAATAGACATGTATGCCATTAGAATCAAATAATATTTTATTTCTTGACATATTTTGTTTTAAATATTTTTATAAATAGTACACATTAGTTTAATTTCAAATATAATTTTAATAGATAATCTTTTTACAATACCAAAAAAATGACGGATTATTACCTAAAATTTTGAATAAAAGTAATATATGCGCATTCATGCAAGTTAAATATTAATATAAATATATAATTGATATTTGTTAATACAATGATTATTTCTAGTCATATAATTTATGTCTTGAATTTTATATTTTTAGTAAATATAATATCAATACCAATTTTTTTTCACTATAATAATTTATTATTAAATAATAAAGTATTTTTTCTTTTTTAAATATTAGAAAAATTAAATAGCAAAAAAAATAATAATTCTGAAGAGAGAGAGAGAGATTAGTGTGTATGTGGGTGTGTGAGAGAGTGTGTGTAAATGTATGAACGATGATATTTTAGTCTTTTGACAAATTAATTTTATACAGCTTATAAGATTTAAAAAAAAAAAATAGACTTTTTGGATCTTATAAGCTCTTTAAAAGAAAGTTCACTTTCCTAACTTTTTTTATAAAATCAAAATAAGACGTTTTTTTTGGATCTTATAAGTTTTTTAAAAAAAAGTTAATTTTCCTAATTTATTTTATAAGATCTTATAAGCTATATATAATTAATATGTCAAAAGATTGAAATATTGCTATGCATACGCTTACACTCTCTATCACACACACCCTCACATACTCTCATCTCCCTCTCTAACTCTCTCTCTCTCTCACACAAAAACACTCTCGGTCTCTCTAGGATTTTTTTTGGCTATTTGAATATAAGAAAAAGAGAAAATACTTTATTATTTAATAATAATTTAGTTAAATAAAAATAATTATATTTACTAAAAATATAAAATTTAAGACATTATAAATTATATGATTAGAAATAATCATTGTATTAACAAATATCAATAGTATATTAATATTCAACTAGCATGAATGTGCAAATTTATTATTTTTATTCAAAAGTCTAGGTAATAATTTGTTATTGTAAAAAAAATCTATTAAATTTGTATTTAAAATTAAAATAATGTGTACTATTTATAAAATTATTTAAAACAAAATATGTTAAAAATTAAAACATTATTTGATTATAATGGTATACATGTCCATTTTAGTAATTTTATCAATTAAAAATCTTATGCCAAACACCTTTCTTTTTACCCAAAACTTTAAGTACTTATTAAAATAAGATCCAATATGTTATAAGCTTCTAAATATTTTATAAGATGTAATATCTTATAAGTTGCTTTAAAAAAGCTCAGGCAAACACCCTCTCAATCAATTATGATTAGTGGTGCTACACTAATTCCCGTGGCAGTCGCATCTCTTATCAACTTCAAATATCATAGCAATAATACATACAAATATTTTTTTAAATTAATTGTATAATATAAAAAAATTTTTAAAAGTATAAATAATGTGTGAAATTATATATATTAAATAAAATATCATATGTCAATATTATTTTATATATATTTATATGGCCCATTCAATTGAGGGTAAATTACTTTGATACCCCTTGCATTTAGGCTTAAATATACAAATATTTTATACTCTTATAAAATTATAAGTTAATTAAGAGGGGTGTTAGTGTAATGTACCTCAAGTTGTATTTATGTAATCTTTTGTCTCGAATTAATAGTGTGTAATTATAATTGTAATTTTAACCTCAAAAGGTGTTCTTGGTATTTTATCAAAGATAGAGAACTTTTTGTATTTTGATATCATAATATAGGGTATCAATGTAATTTATTTTTAATAGGCCGTTTAAATATTCAAAGCCCATTCTGATTATTGGGTCAATTGGCAGGCAGCCCATTTGCATCATGAACCTTTTATACTGACAATATTAGAGTCGGCGTAATGAACATGTTCTCGTTCGAATTTCAATATTGTTTACCAGCAATATTGGCACATTCTGTGTGTGTTTCATTTTTAATTTAATAATTAATAAAAGTTAGAAATACTTTCTTTTTTTAGTTTTTGAATTAATTATAGTTAGATTGCCTTTAAAAATATAATATTATACTTATATGTTTTCAAGAATTTACTATTTACATCTAACTCGATTTCGTAAGAGTTTAGATAAAATTATTGACGTTGTTAAAAATTGACATAAATTTACAATTTTATTCATCTTTTAAGTGAATATAATATTTTATACTTGTGAAGATAAAGACATATATAAGAATGTTAAGTGAGGCCCATATCTGAATGGGCCGAAGGAAATAAAAAGTTATCCAGCAGCAACATGTTCTCGACTTCTATAATATTTTATACTTGTGAAGATAAAGACATATATAAGAATGTTAAGTGAGGCCCATATCTGAATGGGCCGAAGGAAATAAAAAGTTATCCAGCAGCAACGTAACCCTAGATTCATCAAGCAGCAACGCAGTAACCCTAGAGACTTGCGGTAGAATTGTCTAGCACACTTCAGTCTTTCATGTTAGTAGCTTAGGTTTGTCATGCTTCCAACGATGGTGACTTGGAATCTCATCACTCCAATCCCAACAATCATCCCAAGAAAGTATCTCCAGCATTCTTCTAGAATAAATGTTGTGACCCCCGATTTGGCCATCAAAATAGAACCAAATTCGGGACGGTGACATCTCTGCGCCTGTGTTCCGAGGGCGGTTCTATCCAGGTCAGGACCCAAAACCCAGAACTTTCAGCACTGTTTCACGAAATCGAAAGATGGGTTCTTGCTTTGCGAGGGAGTCAAAGTGGAAGAAATCATGGAGCTTGCGGAGAAAAGCCCCTTTTATTTGTATAGCAAACCACAGATTACTCCGAATGTTAAGGCGTATAAAGAACCGTTTGAGGGATTGAGATCAAATATTGGTTATGCGATTAAGGCGAATAACAATCTCAAGATTCTGGAGCATTTGCAGAAGTTGGGGTGTAGGGCGGTTCTGGTTAGTGGGAATGAACTCAAGTTAGCTCTTCATGCTGGGTTTGATCATACGAGGTATTGATTTTCGGATTGATTGTTGTTGTTGTTTGTCAAAGAGGCTAAATTGCCACTGTTTGTATTATAGAACAGCGGCGCAAATTTAACTCTTTATATATATAATATATATATATATATATATATATATATATATATATGTTTATTGCTAAAATAAATAATAAAATTTTTTGACTTAGTTTTTTTTTTCCCTCTAAATTTTTATTAAAATTTAAGTGTTTGAATTGTTCGGGTACCCGATCGTGAACCCAAATTTTTGGGTCGCACCGGAACCCAAACGCCCACACCTACCGGTATGTATATTAGAGCCCTGTGGTCAAACCTGGCATGACGGTCAAAACCCGTTCAAACCGGATTTTTGGAGTGATTGTTGTTATACTTTACTTTTTTGTTTTTTCATTTTCCATCTGTGGTTTACCTCGGTTTGTTAATGTTATGTTTTTCAAGAGGAGAAAGACTATTGCATGAAGCTTGAGAAATTGTGACCTCTAAGTGTTTGACATCTTGCAGCAGTGACTACACTTGTTCCTAGAAAGAGTTTATCTTGGAGAAAGTTGATTAGTGAAGTTTGAGAATCCTGATGTTAAATGTTTTTACATGTTAAACTTACTATAATTGGTTCCTGTGGGAAAGAAACTCTTCAATAGCAATACCATGAAGCTTGAGTAACCCACTAAATGAAGTTTCCTTTTGTTTTGATGACCATAATAGTTTCATGCAGCATTCTGCGTAAGTTGACGAGCTTTTCTGTAGAAAAGCATGAATGGTGCACCTTTTGATATATTGTGTTGAATGAAATAACTTGTATCTACATATAAGGCATTTACAATTTTGAGGCGTGATGAGTCTTTGCTTTAGCATGTAGCTTGGCACAATACTTTGTTCTACCTAAAGATAAAATGCACATGTTACTTTGGCATGCAGGTGTGTCTTTAATGGGAGCGGGAAGATCTTGGACGATCTAATCTTGGCTGCCGAAGCAGGTGTTTGTGAACATTGACAGTGAATTTGATTTGGAAAACATTGTCGCCGCTGCAAAAATTGCCGGGAAGAAGGTTAATGTGCTATTACGCATCAATCCAGATGTTGATCCTCGGGTATTGAGATCCATTGCATGGTGATATGTTAGGCTGATACTTAATTTCGATGTTGCATTCTGGATGTGCTGGAAATCTATACGTAGGGATAAGTGGATGGAAGAAGAACAATATACTTGATAATTGAATATGTGCCCTGAGAACAAGAATGTAGAATACCATTCTCCTTCATATTCCACCTGCTTGCTTTTAAATTATTTTCTACAAAATACAATCCTCGAAAATCTTTTCATGTCTCGGAGTGTGAAAACATCATATCATATACATCGAGTCGTATCAATAGTGGAACAAATATATATTTATCTTATGATAGATGTAAAATTTAAAAAAAGTGATAAGTCAAATAAGAAGTGTATGATACACTTGGTATATGATTGGTTTGGTTCAGCCAGTTCTTATTGAATAAGAACAATTCAAAGTGATGTTGTATTTGTCAGATTTGTGCACGCATGTGTTTAAGAGATTTACTTAAACATATAGATAATAAAATATCTTTTCATTATGGCCGATTGCCATAATTATATAATTAATGACAGATGAGCAATTACTGTTAGTCGTTGTTTTTGTAAGCGATGCCAAATGTACAATTAGAAACTAAGAAATATTTTGACGAGAAGTAAAACTATGGTGAACCGTGGAATAAACTAAAATTTTCGCTTTGATTTTGTTTGATCATCGTAGATAATATTCATTTACGATCATTCATAAATCGTAATGATTTATAGTTAGGGAATAATTAAATTTCTTTGTAGTATGATGTGAACTTTATAATATAGTGCATGCTATATTAAATAAAGTATAAAATATAACATCATTTTTCCATGACATAGATCTCCAAATAAAACATGTACATTTTATACACGTACATTAATACTACAGCTATATTTTCCCTAATTATCATACTTAAAGTAAATTCTATTTATATGTATAAATATGCACATAATCATATTGCACATATAATCACAACGTCACAATCAAAACAATCACCACCCACATCATTATATATATTCACATATCAAACATCATAAAGTAGAACCATTCTAGTAGTTCATTGTCCACACTTTTAATTCCCCTCTATACATAAAAAAAAAAAATGTGAATTATATTTCAACTGACGAGTTAGGAGAAAACCGCATACTGGCCCAATTTGACTGAACGCGGGATTTGGACCTAACCCTCGATAGGCTGACACCTCAAATCTACTCCTGAAAAATATTAGCAGATGGATGAACCTGCAACTCAATAAAAAATAACTGGCATTATCTATACATATATGTCAAATATAGTCCAGATAAAACACAATAAGCAATATATGGATAGTATACTTAATTCAGGTTCAACACAAAATATGTTAAAAATTAAAACATTATTTGATTATAATGGTATACATGTCCATTTTAGTAATTTTATCAATTAAAAATCTTATTATGCCAAACACCCTAACATCTTATTTTACCCAAATACTTTAAGTACTTATATTTAAAATAAGATCCAATATGTTATAAGCTTATAAAATATTTTATAAGATGTAAGAGCTTATAAGTTGCTTTAAAAAAGCTTAGGCAAACACCCTCTCAATCACTTATGATTAGTGGTGCTCCACTAATTCCAGTATGGCAGTCACCATCTCTATCAACTTCATAATACCATAGCATGTATATACCTACAAATATTTTTTTTTTATAAATTAATATATTATTTATCTTCTTTCATTACTATATATAGTATAAAAAATATTTTTAAAATGTATAAATAAGTTGATTGTGAAATTATTTATATTAAATAAAATATCATATGTCAATATTTTTATATATATTTATATGGCCCATTCAATTGAGGGTAAATTACTTTGATACCCCTTGAGTTTAGGCTTAAATATACAAATTTTTATACTCTTATAAAATTATAAGTATAATTAAGAGGGTGTTAGTGTAATGTACCTCAAGTTGTATTTATGTAATCTTTTGTCTCGAATTAATAGGTGTGTAATTATAATTATAATTTTAACCTCAAAAGGTATACTTGGTATTTTATCAAAGATACAGAACTTTTTGTATTTTGATATAATAATATAGGGTATCAATGTAATTTATTTTTAGTAGGCCGTTTAAAATATTTATAGGTCCATATGATTAAGCTCTAATTCATTCAAAGCCCATTCTGATTATTGGGCCCATTGGCAGGCAGCCCAGTTGCATCATTAACCTTTTATAGTGACAATATTAGAGTCGGCGAAACGAGCATGTTCTCATTCGAATTTCGATATTGTTTACCAGCAAATTTGGCACATTCTGTGTGCTTAATTTTAATTTATAATTAATAAAAGTTAGAAATACTTTTTTTTTAGTTTTTGAATTAATTATAATTAGATTTCCTTTGAAAATATAATATTATACTTATGCTTTTCAAGAATTTACTATTTACTTCTAACTCGATTTCGTAAGAGTTTAGATAAAATTATTGACGTTGTTAAAAAATGACATAAATTTATAATTTTATTCATCTTTTAATATTCTTCTATAATATTTTATACTTGTGAAGATAAGACATATATAAGAATGTTAAGTGAGGCCCATATCTGAATGGGCCGAAGGAAATAAAAAGTTATCAAGCATCAACGTAACCCTAGAGACATCAAGCAGCAATGTAACCCTAGAGAATTGCAGTGATTGTCTATTATGTAGCACACTTCAGTCTTTCATGTTAGTAGCTTAGGTTTGTCATGCGTCCAACGATGGCGACTTTGAATCTCATCACTCCAATCCCAACAGCCATCCCAAGAAAGTATCTCCAGCGCTCTTCTAGTATAACTTTTGTGACCCCTGATTTGGCCATCAAAATCGAGCCAATTTCGGGATGGGTGACATATCTGCGAGCCTGTGTTCCGAGGGCGGTTCTGGTTGTGGAATGAACTCAAGTTAGCTCTTCACGCTGGGTTTAATCCTACGAGGTATTGATTTTCGGATTGATTGTTGTTGTTGTTTGTCAAAAGAGGCTAAATTGCCACTGTTTGTATTATAGAACAGCGGCGCAAATTTAACTCTTTATATATATATATATTGTTTATTGCTAAAATAAATAATAAAATTTTTTGACTTAGTTTTTTTTTCCCTCTAAATTTTTATTAAAATTTAAGTGTTTGAATAGTTCGGGTACCCGATCGTGAACCCAATTTTTTTGGGTCACACTGGAACCCAAACGCCTACCCCTACCGGTGTGTATTAGAGCTCTGTGGTCAAACCTGGCATGACGGTCAAAACCCGTTCAAACCGGATTTTTGGAGTGATTGTTGTTATACTTTACTTTTTTGTTTTTTCATTTTCCATCTGTGGTTTACCTCGGTTTGTGAATGTCATGTTTTTCAAGAGGAGAAAGACTATAGCATGAAGCTTGAGAAATAGTGACCTTTATGTGTTTGACTTGATACCCAAAATATTCAAATAAGCCCTTATAATAAAAAAAATACCATATTACCCCATGTATTATTTAAAAAAATACACACTACCCCTTTGTGTATTTAATAATTTAAACATAAATCTTATGTTGCAATGACAAAATACCCTTTTGAATCAATGGTTTATATTTAATATGATCTAAATATATGGCTCAAATTTAATCATACTTATAGAAAATAAAGGGATAATTACATTTACACCCTCTCACCTATTGTCTTTAAAAGTAAAAAATACCCTTAGTTGACTAGGTCAACCTTTCAAATAATCTTTTAGGTATGCCCTTAGAGGTGTTTTCTGTAATTATTAAAACGTAGAAGGGGTGTCAAAGTAATATTTATGAAAAAGAGTACTATGACCCCATATATATTTTTTTATTTATACCAATTTTAAATATAAATATAAATTATTATATTTAACTATTTTTTTATTGAATCTCTATATAAAAATTGCATCATTTAATAATTAAAATATTAAATTATTCAAATGCATAAATTATCCCTAGTAAATTATTAAAATAAAAAAATATTATCTTTTACTTTTTTTATAACTAAACTTTACTAAAATATAAATTAAAAATAATTTATGTATTTTATATAAATCATATTAGAATTAATAAAATAAATAATTTATTTATAAAAAATATTTTAAATTATTAAAATTATTTATTTAAAAAATCGTAATCCCTTCTTCCCCAACCACACGGCCATGCCCACCCTAACCCCTGTTTTATTAAAATATCTTTTTAATAAATAAATTAATTTATTTGATTAAATCTAATTAGATTTATATAAATATATAAATTATTTTATTTTTTGTTTTAGTAAAACTTAGTTATAAATAAAAAATAGAGGATAATTAATCTTTTAATTTCAAATCATTTATACAAGTGTGACAATTAATTTAACCTTATAATCTATTAACTAATTTATTTACATTTTAATTGAATAATTGAATATTTTAATTATCAAAAGGTGCAATTTTACATAGATATTAAATTAAAGAAGTTAATAAAAATTTAAATTTAAATAACAAATTAGTATAAATAATAAAAGAATATGTGTGGTCTTACTCATCCTCATAAATATTACTTTGACACGCCTTCTACCTTTTGATAATTAAAAGAACACCCTAAGGGCATTTTTGTTATTGATTTTTTTTTTTTGAAAGGTTGACATTGTCAACTAGGGGTATTTTTGGATTTTAAAGGCTACTAGGGGTGGTCTTTGTAATATTTCAAAAGGTAGGGGTGGTTTGTGTAAAAAGACAATAAGTGAGGGGGTGTAAATATAATTATCCAAAAATAAAAATATAGTATTCTAATACATAGGAAATTATATATTTTTAATATATAAATATGTATATATATATTATCTATATGTATATATCATAAATCTAGTTTTCTTCTCCTCCCATATCTCTACCGTCCGACCACCTCCCGACGTGAGTTTACCACCGTTGAAAAGTCGATCCAACGGCGTGTATTTTGATACCCCACCCACCACGGCAAAATTCCAATCCGTTAGTGAATTATCTGCACTTTTGTGCTAAAAGAAACCCTAACCCACGCCCCTCATCTTTTATCGCTTTTTTCTCCACCGTCTGACCACCTCTCGACGCAAGCTAACCACTGTTAGAAAGTTTGTCCAAAGGCTAGCATTTTGATACATCACCGACGTAAAATTTTCAAATCGTTGGCCAGTTATATCTATTTTTTGCTCAAAAAACCCTAATCCGCGCCCCCCATCTTCTATTGATTTTTTCTCCACCGTCCAACCACCTCTCGACTGGAGTCTACCACCATGGAAAACCCGTTCGACGACGAGTATTTTGACACCCCACCCACCACCATTTTCCCATCCGTCAACGAGCTATCTCCATTTTTTTTTATTTTATATTTGTTTAGGTTTCTTGCCGTTGTGCACGCCGTCCTTACGTGCATATAATAAATAATTATTTACACTTATAAAAATATATTATAAATAAGAATAAAATTATAAACCAACACATCAATTTGAAATAAATAAATAAAATAAACTAAATTAGAGATATTATTGTAATAAAAAAAAATATGTGTGAAATTTTTATATTAATACAGATAGATAGTATACATCATATGGATGAGAAGAATAATTTGAGTATATACATATGAGTAGTTGAAAATATATAAGGACATTTTTGATAATTTAAAAATTAGTGTTACAGTGTAAGTAACCACCATTTGTAAGTGTAAAAGGGGTTTTCTTTTTTATATAGTATAGATATAGATACACATATAACTTAAATTATATGTTTTTTGGACCACCTATTAAGGCCTAAACATATAAAAAAAAAAAACATAAACACCCAAATAAGGTGTCAAAAAATGAACAATATGTTTGGATTCAATTTTATTCGAGGTAAGATAAAACGCACTCAATTTTTTACACCTTATTTATGTGTTTTTCTTGATTTTGAATTTTCAATATATAATATATATACACACACTTATATATATATATATATATATAATAAAAAAATATCATTATATGACAATGAACAGTGATTTATATCACAAAAAAAAAATAATATTAAACATTAAATGTTTATATATGTACATAAATAGAGATAAATAAGTGTGTTGGTGCTTTTTTAGATAGAAAGAAAAATAAAGATAAATAAATGTGTGTTTAGCATTTTGAGGTAATACAAAATAATTTAAAATAAGTGGTATATATTTGATGTTGAGATTTAAGAGACAGAAGCACAAATCATATATGTTTTATATATATTTATATATATATATATATATATATATATATATATATATATATATAAGTGTGTATATATATATATATAGTATTTTGTTTTTAATGAAATATAGTATATAGTATTTGTGTTAAACAATTTTCTTTGTTGAGGAATTTTTTTACATTTTAAACAATAATTGCAAATCAGAGTGAATAATTAAATGCACTATAATATTGTATCCAAAATAATTTTGTTAGACTTTATATTTGGATTTAAAAAATATAATATATATTTAAATAATAAATACTTTAAATTAAGTATATATTATTGGTATATTTTCTTTAATTTTCAAATTTATCAAATATTCATTGAAGTAGGAAAAAAATTTAGTACAAAATATTTCAATAGTATAAATTGAAAAAAATTATAGTTAATAGCTAAATACACTATATTATGCATTGAAAATACATTTGTTAGATTTTATATTCGTAATGATAAATTTTAATAGATAATTAAAGTAATAAAAAATACAAATTAAGTATATAGTACTGGTATATTATCCTCAATATACAAAATCGCTAAAATATTTTATTGAGATAGAAAATTTTTAAATACTTTTACTCAATAGCATTGATATTATTAAATAGTTTTTTATCAATGGTTTCATAAATTAATAATTATTTCTTATATATATTATTAATTAAATTTAACATATATTATACATAATACATAATACAAATAATTAAAAAAAAAAACAAATAAAACTCATTTGCCCATCTCGGCGGACGCGTGCCTCAAATCGGAGGGCAAGCGGGAGCAAAGCCCGGGATAATCGGCGGAAGAGCGGCGGACGGCCACCGGTGGTGAAGCACGGCATCCTTCACTAAACGAGTGGAAAATAGGCGGCGAACCGGAGGAAAATTGGCTGAAAACAGGCGGCGAAGCGGCGGGTACGCGGTCGAGGGCGGACGGCGCTGGGCGTGCGGGCGGGAGATGTCGACGGCGCCTGAAAGAAGAGAGGAGGGCTTGTATGTCTCAGCTTGGGCTACATTCTCCAAGGCCGAAATTAATCCAAACGTTACACTGGTATTGGCCCACCAAACATAGTGCTCGGTTTTGACCCATCTTGGATTGGGTCAAGACCAAATCCAATCCATAAACAGCACCCGGTTTGTAAAACCTAGTCTTGTTGAATTTGTCTATTTAACAACGGGGACACACTTCACTCTTCATTCTTCCAACTATGGCGGCTTCGAATCTCGTCGCTCTAACCCCAACGACCCTCCCCATGAAGTCATCTAATCCATTTTTTGGGAACCCCGTTTCGGCCTTCAAAATCGAGCCCATTTCGAGAAGTTTGACATCTCTCCAAGCCTGTGTTCCGAGGGCGGTTCTGTCCAGTCCAGAACCCAAAACCCAGAATTTTCAGCACTGTTTCACGAAATCCGAAGATGGGTTCTTGCGTTGTGAGGAAGTGAAAGTGGAAGAAGTCATGCAGGTTGCGGAGAAAAGGCCCTTTTATTTGTATAGCAAACCGCAGATTACTCGGAATGTTGAGGCGTATAAAGAAGCATTGGAGGGATTGAACTCGATTATTGGTTATGCGATTAAGGCCAATAATAATCTCAAGATTCTGGAACATTTGCAGAAGTTGGGGTGTGGGGCGGTTCTGGTTAGTGGGAATGAGCTTAAGTTAGCTCTTCATGTTGGGTTTGATCCTACGAGGTAATGATTTTCGGACTGATGTTATTCTTTACATTTTTATATTGTTTTTAAATCCGGACCTGTCGATTCGACCGGTTCGATAGGTAACCGGACTTGTCAAATACGGCATGACTCGGTCAAAACGGTGAAACCCGGATTTTGAGTGATGTTATTCTTTGCTTTTTTTATTTTTGATTTTCCATCTAAGTTTTACCTCGGTTGTGAATGCCATGATTTTCAAGAGAAGAAAGACGCACTTGTTCCTAGAAAGAGATTTTCTTGGAGAAAGTTAATGCCATGAAGTGTGAAAATCTTGACGTTGAATGTTTTTACATGTTTTTAGACTTACTATAATTGGTTCCTGTGGGAAAGAAACTCTTCAATAGCAATAGCATGAAGCTTGAGTAACCCACTAAATAAATTATCCTTTTGTTTTGATCACCGTAATAGTTTCATGCAAAATCCTGTGTAAATTAACTTGCTTTTCTGTAGAAAGGCATGAATGGTGCACCTTTTGATTTATTGTGTTGGATGAAATAACTTGAATATGCATATAAGACATTTATACTTTTGAGGCGTGACGAATCTTATGTTTTAGCATGTAGTAGCTTGGCACAATACTTTGTTCTACCTAAAGATAAATGCAGATGTTACTTTGGCATGCAGGTGCGTCTTTAATGGGAACGGAAAGATCTTGGAGGATCTAATCTTGGCTGCTGAAGCAGGTGTGTTTGTGAACATTGACAGTGAGTTTGATTTGGAAAACATTGTCGCCTCTGCAAAAATTGTCGGGAAGAAGGTTAATGCGCTATTACGCATTAATCCAGATGTTGATCCTCAGGTATTGAGATATATTGCATGGTAATATGTTAGAACAATGTTGAAAATCTATACATAGGGATAAGTGGATGGAAGAAGAACATATACTTGATAATTGAACTTTAGACACGGTCCTTTTGTTGAAATTGTAGCAGATTCCCATAATATGATGTTGCTGTTGCTTGTGTGCTTCAAAATTAACACTTGCTGCTGTGTAAGATAGGTCCATCCTTATGTTGCTACTGGAAATAAGAACTCCAAATTCGGTATTAGAAATGAGAAGCTGCAGTGGTTTTTAGATGCTGTGAAGGCACACCCTAATGAATTGAAACTTGTTGGGGTCCACTGTCATCTTGGTTCCACAATTACGAAGGTACCTGTTTTGTGTGCCTCTCTACCATTCTGCTCTTGCACGAACTTCAGTTGTTTTTGTTAATTATTTCAGAAATAGTCTTTTAGGTAAAACTTGCTATTGCTAGATTGACTCTTAAGGTTTAGTGTCGATGATGCACAAGTTGTGATATTTGCAGCTGTGTTGCAATTATTCTAGTTATAGGGGAGGAGCAAGTCAGGGACTCTTTAGCAGCTTGTTCCTGCTATTGTGGATTTCCAAATTACTTGTGTTATTGCTGGCTTTTTCCTTTTTTTTTTTTTTTTTCTGGGAACAGTTATAATTTTTTTTTAAACATGTCATCTTGATCCAGTTGGTTTTTTCTTCTTGTGGAGAAGAACAAAAACAGTTACGACCACAATGTTGCTTCATATTTTGTGAAATCCTTGTGTTTAAAACTCAAGTTTCAGTATTCAGTATCCATTTTGGTCCTTTGTAACCTCATAATTTTTGTGCATGTTTTCTCCATAAATCTCACCAGAAAAAGTTTTGTTTTCTTTATGTTGAGATAAATTCTGTAACCTAAGATCTGATTAATTCTCCAGGTAGACATTTTCAAAGATGCTGCTGGTTTGATGGTGAACTACATAGATCAGATTCGGGACCAAGGTTTTGAAATAGACTATTTAAATATTGGAGGAGGGTTAGGGATTGATTATTACCATACTGGAGCTGTCCTTCCGACTCCTAGAGATCTTATTGATACTGTAAGTTATCTGACTTCTTTTTTTATACTCAAATTTCGAGCAGGTGATCTTTCATTTCCTTGTCGTGTCCTAAACAGGCATTTCATTCTGAATGACACAAAGTTACTTGTCTCTCTGTGATATAATCTCCATTTGCTAGTTTGGCTCAAAGTGCAATCACAGATGACTATCAAGCAGTTCCTTTTGCCATCAGTGCAACATATATTTCAGTTAGATTAGCATGATATTTTAAGAGGATTGAAGGCCTAAATAGACTATCAAGCTTCACCCAGTGATTAATAAAAAAAAATAAAAAAATTCAAAATATCTTGCAAAACGGGTGAAATCAGAAATTAGGTTTTCTTCTTTGCTAAAGAACAACAAAAAATTTGATGATGATGAATATTTGGGGAATATTTTGTGTTTGTTTTATAATGATTATGTAGTATTTGTTTAATCATTTTGCATGTTTTAAACTCTTTTGTTTTTCGTAAGACGTATTATTTTGCAAATTTATTTAATGGTATTCAGTGTAGTTAAAGGTGCGCGAGGCGCGATAGGCGTAGCCCTTGCGCCATTCGCGACCTATGGCGCTGCCATGCGTGCACCTTTTGTGAGCCCAGGCCTTTTTAGGCTTGGGCGGCTGGACGGGTCCATAAAAAAAAAAACAACCTAATGGAATTCAAACAGCCTCAGCAGTCAGCAAAAATAAATAGTTTGCTCCTGATATTCCAACTCCAACACAAGTTACAGAACGCCTCTTCTTCTTCTGCCTCTTTGATTTCCTGCCTCTTCTTCTTATGCCTCTTCGCCTTCCTGCCTTCTTCTCTGCTTTTGCTTTTGATTTCTTTAAATTTTAATTTATGAAATTATGTAATTGTTTATAATCTGACTCCATATTCCTTACTTCTTTAATTAACTATACATGCAAATTAAAATTATCACTTTTCAATTTTCATATGTTTTAAAGATTAGTATGCTATGATTCAGTTTCACTAATTCAACTACAAGTCTTTATGTATTATTTTTTGATAAACTATTTAGGATTTATTTGAATTTTTAGGCCTTTTCCTATCCTTCAATACTTCAACATTGGTCATTTTTAATTATATGAAGTTTTGTTATGTTGAATTTGTTGTTTTATGTCTTATTTAACTCCTTATACATTGTTCTAGTAAAAAAATACTAATTATATAAATATATATATATTATTTCTTATATTTGCGCCGCCCTTAGAAAGGTGCGCGGCGCGCCATGCGCCACTGACTACTATGATGGTATGATGATTAATTTTAAATCTAGTGTTTTATATTTACTTATTTGTGCATTATTATTTGAATATATATTTATTCATGAAATATATAATTTATTTATGTACATGTGCGTTGTACTAACAAAATTCGCGCGCCGCGGGATGTGCTGTGCGCCATTAACAGCTATGTTTTTTGTTTTAGGTTCGTGATCTGGTTATTTCACGAAATCTCAATCTCATAATTGAACCTGGAAGATCAGTTATTGCAAACACTTGTTGCTTCGTCAATCGTGTCACTGGAGTGAAAAACAAATGGAAAAAAAAATTTCATTGTGACTGATGGCAGTATGGCCGAGCTTATTCGTCCAAGTTTGTATGGAGCTTATCAGGTGAGGTTCTTAATGCATTTATGCTGCAAAAGTAGTTGATCCAATATGTTATGGTTGGCAGTATACTACTACATCTTTCTACTTTTTTTCTTTATTCATGCATGACATTCATCCCATAGACTAGGGGTGCAAGATGAGCCGAGCTAGCTCGAATTCAAGCTCGACTTGAGCTCGAGCTTGGTTCTTTCTGTTCGTACATATTCAAAATTATATCAAGTTTATATTCAAAATTCATTATATATTAGAATTATTAGTCAATATATCATATTTTAATTTTATATAATAATAAAATAAGGTATTTTTATTTATATTGTTAAAAGATAAGTTTAAGTAATAGTTTAGTAAGTTTGCTAGTTTTTTTTGTAATAAATATTTAAAATTCACTATAAATTAGAATTATTAGTTAATATCTCATATTTTAATTTTGGATGGTACTAAATGTTGTAGTTTAGTTTGTATTATCTAAAAACAAACTTAATCAAATAATTTAATATATTTTGATAATTTTTTTGTAAATAAGTATTTAATATAATGCATATGAATTTTATCATTATAATTTCATTATCCAGTACCACAAAATGCATTTATTTTGAAACTCACCATATATTAGAATGTTAGTCAATATATCATATTTTAGTTTTATATAACATTAAAATATGGTATTTTGGTTGATATTATCTAAAAACAAGCTTAATCAATAATTTAGTACGATTTGATATTTTTCTAAATAAATACTTAATATAATGCATATGAATTTTATTGTTATAATTCCAATATCTATTATAACAAACTACAATTACTCACTATATATTTTAGAATTATTAGTCAATATCTTATATTTTAGTTTCATTGATATTAAACTATGGTATTTTAGTTTATATTATCTATAAACAAGCTTAATCAATAATTTAGTACATTTTGATAATTATTTTATAAATAAATATCTAATATTATTCATATGAATTTTCGTTATAATTTCTATATCCACTACATGAAAAAGCATTTATTTCAAATTCACCATATATTAGAATTGTTAGTCAATATCATATGTTAGCTTTAGATGATATTAAAATATTCTATTTTGATTTATATTATTTAAAAACAAATTTAATCAACAGTCTAGTACGTTTTCATAATTTTTTTGTAAATGAATATTTAATATAATGTATATGAATTTGTTGATGTTAGTTTAAAAACTAATATAGTGTGGAATTTTGGTTACTTATTAAATGATTGGACCGAATGATTTTTCACAGAAAATTTTCTTTCATCGTATTTCCTCTTTTTGGTTTTCTTGTGAAAAATTTCTTCTTGGTTCTTTTTAAAATTTTTGAATAATGTATTTCAAATGGTACAATAGTTTATATTTTTTTTTAAATTCAAATATTTTAAAAAAAAAATTAATTGAGCTCGAGCCTACTTTTTGCTGCTCGCCGAGCTCGAGCTTCCATAATCGAGCTCAAGCTTGAGCTCAAAATTTTGGCCGAGCTCGGCTCATATGCACCCCTACCACAGGCAGTTTCATCCTATATAACAATACCATAGTGAAGTTTTTTTTCAAGTGTCGAATTTGCTTTGATCTTTATATTTGGGCTCTGAGTTCACTGCTTGACTTTTCATTGCAGCACATAGAGCTGGTTTCCCCTCCACCTCCAGATGCCGAGACTTCCACTTTCGACGTGGTCGGCCCAGTTTGCGAGTCAGCAGATTTCTTGGGCAAGGATCGGGAGCTACCCACACCAACTAAGGTA
Source organism: Sesamum angolense (assembly GCA_034509725.1). NCBI lineage: Eukaryota > Viridiplantae > Streptophyta > Magnoliopsida > Lamiales > Pedaliaceae > Sesamum > Sesamum angolense. Next base: position 91,762 of record JACGWL010000727.1, read on the forward strand.
ATGTGCTAATCTGGCCCTTCATCCATGATACAAGTCAAGATGATTTCATCTCATCTTACTAGTTTAAACTCTACTGTCTAGGGTGCTGGACTGGTAGTTCATGACGCTGGTGCATACTGCATGAGCATGGCTTCCACATACAATCTCAAGATGCGTCACCTGAATACTGGGTTTGTTTTTGTCCTTGAATTGGTCTTTCTCTCAATATTTGCCACCAAACTTGAAATCTCACATCTAATAATTGAGTTCCTGAAATGGAGCTTGTTTTTCAGATTGATGATGATGGATCAGTGTCCAAAATCAGGCATGGTGAGACATTTGACGACCATTTAATGTTCTTTGAGGGTCTTTAGATTAGAGTTAAATGCAATTTACCCTTTGTGTTATGTGAAATGAGCAACATATATTTTTTTGTTCATTTCTCATATCACATCACGGCAGGCTAAATTGCATTTATTCCCTTTAAATTACTGTAGCTGTCAGTGATCATATTGGCATTGACTGCGTAAGAATCTTGGATCCTGTTTGAATTTAATGGTTGCCTCTTTCTGCACTTGGTCTTTGTATGCGCACGTTTTGATCGGCTGAATATCTGTATGCTATTTTTATTTGCCAAAAGTGAATAGTACTGTGTGTACTTCTGCAGTTTGGGTTCTGTTAATCAACAGCAAGAAATGAATTCAGGAAGCCTTGTCATTCATTTCCTGTCTAGATTTCCATATATTCGAGCAATCAGAATGATTCATTATTCTTGCCAACAGCCAGAGTGATAAGGTGAAAACTTAATTTCTGTCGTACGTATTTATTCCATAGAAACTGCTTTTGATCATACTGCAACATTAAAAACTTCTGTTTTTGCGATGGAAAAAAGTTGTAGACGAAATTATGATATCATTTTTTAATGAAACTCGGGTCTTGGTTTATTTGAAAAGAAAATTGAATTGGATAATTTGGGGGGAAAAACAACTCAATATGTATAATTTTACCAGTAAAAAGTTGGTGAGGAGCAAGATTATAGCATTTGGTTTAAATGAGTTTAATGTAATAACTGAAGAAACAGCCCTCAATCAAACTACAGATTTTCTGGGGTAAAAATGAAAGATGTAATAAATATATAGGATAAATTATAACAATTTTTTTCGAGACTTTACATAATTACGAATATTTTCTCGTTGTTTGAAAATTTATAAAATACCTTGATTTTAATGCCGTCTAACAATTAGTCTACTCTATTAGGTTTTGATCTATATTTTTTGTGAACTGATTAAAATGCTTTTGTGGATTAAAAATTATGATTTTATTTATTTTTAAAATCTTTGGACTTTTTTTTTGGACTAAGTGAATAACTTTTTTATAATTTTTAAAAAATTTCATCCACCCTATTCGAATTTTTTATAAGTTTTAAATTTTTTAAAATAAGAAAATATAGTAAAGTTGATAATTTCATACCTTTATCAAATGATTATATAAAATTTTCAAATAACAAGAAAGTATTCATAATTATGATAAATTTCACGGAGGTGGCTGTAATTTTGCCGTGAATATATATGTATTTGAACTTTTCTGGAGTGCTGGGTACTGCTGTGCGTGTGCTGTATTGGAACTGAGTCATTTGACAAACATGATCAAATACATACCTTTTCTCTTTTGAGGTTAAAAGGTGTTTAGATAAGATTAAATTAAAAAATTAACAAATGGCAGCAGACATGCGTGCACACAATTTATGCTTCTTCTTGTGGATTTATTCCTATTTTTTGCTTCTAAAATTCCGTTATCAGATGTTCTAATATGACATCAAACCATATGTGCCCTGAGAACAAGAATGTAGAATACCATTCTCCTTCATATTCCATCTGCTTGCTTTTAAATTATTTTCTACAAAATACAATCCTCGAAAATCTTTTCATATGTCTCGGAGTGTGAAAACAACATATCATATACATCGAGTCGTGCCAATAGTGGAACATGTGTAAAGTTTTTACAAAAGTGATCAGTCACGTGGTAAATATATAATACATTTATTATGGAATTGATTTGGTACGATTAGTTCTGATTTAATAAGAATAAGAACGATTCAAAGTGATGATGATTGGATTTTTCTAATCCATGAACAATAATTGTTTCCGTAATTCAGATTTTCTATCACAAATTGATGTTATATTTGTAAGATTTGTGCATGCATATGTGTTCAAGAGATTTACTTCAATATATAGATGATAATATCTTTTCACTATGGCCGGTTACCATGGTTATTAATGAACAACAATTGCGTAAGTACTATTAGCAATTGTTTTTGTAAGCGAGATCAAATTTACAACTAAAAACTAACATATATTTTTACCAGAAGTAAAATTGTGGTGAACCATGGAATAAACTGAAATTTTTGCTCCGATTTTGTTTGATAATCGTAGATAATATTGATTTACTATCATTCTTAAGTCGTAATGATATATAGTTAGGGAATAATTAAACTTTTTTGTAGTATGATGTGAATTTTATAAATATATTGCATGTATATTAAATATAATATAAAATATAACATCATTTTACCATGACATAGATCTCCAAATAAAACATGTACATTTTATACTTTGTCCCAAAAAAAAAAAAAGAAAAAAGAAAAGAAAAAAGAAAAGGTGATGTATATATCATAATAGCAGGAGCATGATTTTAACTATATTGAAGCAGTCATTCGTTTTAACTCTAAATCGTCAGGGGGAAGTAAAAGGCCCCGTGAGAAAGGATTCTGATAACCTATCTACGAGAAAAAGGGTGAAGAGCGGGCGGATACAGTGGAAACAAAGGATCGATCTATATCAGCAGTTCAAGATTCAATCAACGAAACCGCGGCTGAAAATCCTTCTTCTTCCCTCAAAAACTTCTGCTGCCGAGCAATGAATGCCTCCACTGTTCGTCGGAATTCTTCGTTGCTCATCTCTTCCTCCGCGTACGAGTAACTGCCAGCCGTCGCCGTCTTCCGCTCCGGATCCTGAATTTTCCGGCAGTCATCCGTCATGCTTCGCCGTAGTTCGCGGCGGCGACCGTTCGCCTGCGCGCTTCTGTCTAGGTTCTCGGAATTGCTCCTGTGCATCGTCTTTTCTACGTGACGAACTCCGTGTGATTTGTGAGCATCGGATGCTTTTTTCTCCTCTTTGCTGCTGCAAGCTTTTTGATTCTTCCTACATTTTTCCACGTACTCCTCGTAAAAATCCGCGACTTTTTCCCCATCTCCTCCAGAAAATCGGCCCGATTTCAAAAACAAAGCAATTACAATGGCGTTCCCGACTAAGAAAACAAATCTGGGGCTGATAATCGCCACGGAGATTCGCCGGAAGTACTCCCGGACAGCCTGAGTGACAGCGCAAACTGCGTGGAAAACCTGGATACAACGATCAGGAAAACAAAAAGCTCCACGAAACGAAACAAGGTTGTGATTCTCTGAATCCGTCGGTACCTTGAAATCGCGTTCGCTTTCTCGACTCTTATGTCGTGAAAGTTGAAGGACTCCATTTCTTGATGATTTTCTGTTAAGTGTTATCTCTCTCTTCTGAGACTTCAGTTCGAGAATTTGGCTTCAGCACTCAATCCGAACAGAAAGCAGAAGCGAGTTCTGCTCATCATAATATACAGAGAAAATAAAAATTAGTATTTTTCTTTTTCTCTCTTTTCGGAGTGAGAAAATGCATGGCAAGGAGTAATGATATTTATACACTGAGAGAGAAGAAGAAGAGAATCTTCATCTTTATCTTTTCCACTTACTTAACGTTACAGTGGTTTTGATTTATTTTATTTTTTTGGGGGTTTTGGGAGAAGTATAGGTGGGGGGGTCTACAACTTGTGTTGGGTTAGAGAGAGCACATTTCCAGTTTCTTTTCAAGTCCTAATCACCAGCTGTTTGGTTCTTCTTCAACATATTCTCATATCTCAATTCTCTAGTTTGGATAAGACAAATTTTTTACACCAATATGTCTAATTGAATCAAATTAATTATATGACAAGTGTATTATATTTATTATGTAATTGATTGTTTTTTTAATTGTACATCAATTACATAACAAGTATATTAAACATTCAGTATGATTATTTCAAATCTAACCAAATACAGTAAATTTCCTTTTGGATAAGTCTAGAAAGCTAATCTCAATTTACAATTCCTTATGATTGATTTTTTTTTTTTTTTAACTCAAATTAGGTTTAGCCAAATTTGAATTAATTATATGGTAAGGGTAAATTGTTGAAAAAAAAATGACCAATCACATAACAAATATATTACACTCACTCTAAAATTAGTTTAATTCAATTAAATTTGATCATTTAAATAAATATTATTTCTTCTACTACATTTATGAAATAAAATTATCGATTATGCATGTTTTTGGTCCTATCTTTAATTATAATATTTTAAACTGTTTCATCTATGTTAACGGGCAAGACTTTATGATTGTATATTAATCAATTTAATTCTAGAATCTTCAAAATTAATTATAAATTTATTATTAATAACATCTTATAAAAATTCATAATGTTATTTTATTCAAGCACTTCATGAACTTACTTTTAAAGTGTAATCTAACAAACAAGTTGCTTGATCTCGATCTCGCGAGCCGAGCTCATTGCTCATATATATATATATATATATATATGCACCATTCAGCACCAGGATATCACAACCAAGATAAAATTGAATATAACAACCATTGTAGAAACTATGTTAGGAAATGTAAAGATCTTAACAAATGATATTATATAAAAATTAAATTATAACAATTATGAAACCACAATAAGATATGAATCAAAATATATAAAATGACAACAAGATATGAATTAAAATAAGATTGAAGATAACTTACTGAATTTCCGAAATTGGATACACAAGGAATTTACAGAATAATTGGATGTTCAAAGATATTAATTATCAAAGACATCCGATTTCTGTATTCTTGAAAATTACAAAGAACTCAAGGATTTGTAACAAGTGATAGAGAGAGGTGAAAGTGAATGAAAAATGCTCCAAGGAGTGTTGTGGTTCTTCTCTCTTCCAAATGCTTCTATTTATAGAAATCGATGACCTTGAAATTCTCCATGCACTTGAGTATTTTGCTGAATGTGGCTGTCCATCATGTCCATCATGGCTGTCTTTCAATGCAACAAGTTGCTCAGAAAGGCTGATTTTCGAATTTTTGATTTTTGATTTTTTTTTAATTTCGAATTTTTGAATTTTGGAAATACAATAACAATAATTAACCTATTTTCTAGAAATTTTACATCAATAAAATTTTATGAAATTGGACTAAAATTCCGAAGCAGTCATCTTCATTTTCATCTCCAAGGTTGACGGGAGATAGAGAGTCTTCTTCGTCACTTTGAACTTCTTCAAGAATTTTCTGGATTTCTTCTTGTGTAGTTGCTTTGGCTATTCTTGCAGATAAATTATTCTTCGCCAGTAGAAATTGCTCTTGTTGAGAATTGATTTCTTTTCCGAGAATTGTTGAAAGTTTTGCACTTCATAGGATTCTGCTTGAACCATTCCAGAATTGCTGGTTGTTCAAAATTTTCCGTATTCATTTTATCCCATCATTTGACACAGCATTTTTTCCCGAGGGAGAATATAACTGTGTCTTCATCAATTTGGAAAGGTTTGAATTGTGGCTCAATTTTTAATATCCAGGTGAGGTTGAATTGGATATAGAATTTGAGAAGGTTGGGGAGATGTTGTCTTGGAAATACACTGGATTTCAGATTTTCTGAAAAGAATTTGAAGGCTTCTTGAACTGGTTTTGGTAGAATTTGTAGTTCTGGTCCAAAATAGTACCACCATCTGATAAACCAATTTGGGATTTTTTCTGAGGTAATTTTGGTACCAAAAAGAAAATAAAAAAGGCATGGTATTTTTCTCGTTCTGTTTGAGGAGAAAATGCTGAAAGGCTTTGATGTAATCCCAATAAGAAATTAATGGGTAATTTTTATTGGAATACTTTTGAGCTCATAAGGACTTTTTCCCCATTCAGACAAAGGAAGGATGGAATTTATAAAAATTTTTCTGTAGCCAATTTGTGAGGAGTTGGCTGAGGCTCCTTTAGGAGGCATATTTTGGATGTAAATGGATTTGGTTGAAAGAAGAATGTCTTCATAAAATTGTTGGGTTTTAAGAGGATCTTCATAGATCCTATTATGATTTTGTTCAAGGACCATGCGTGCCATTTGTATTGGATCATCATGAGTTTGTTCATTGACCCATTCATCTTCAATTACACAGTCGAGATGAAAATCTACTTTTTCAATATATGGAGTATTTATAGAACTGGTTGGTGAATTGGTTTGTGAACTGACTGGTCTAGCAGTGGAGGTTCTTGCTATATCCTTGTAAGTTTGGGTGAGTTTGGAAGGGGCAAGAGGTATTAGTTTTCCCAATGGGGTAAACCTATTTGTGATTTGGACAGCAGTTTGTGGTGTATATACTGTCTTTGAAGCTGTTTGAGTGAGGGTTTTTGGTTGGATTGAAGGAGGAGGAACTCGTAATGGTTTTGGATTTTGAAGAGTTTGGGATTTTAATAATTGGAGATTTTGAGGAGTTTGGGGTTTTAATAATTGGAGATTTTGGGGATTTTGAAGTTTTTCAGCGGTGAGAGAAGGATAATCTAGTTTGAGAATTTGAGTAGATGGTTTTGCTAAAGGGCTTACCTTTAGCTTTGATTCTTCTTTTGACATCCCTGCAGAAATTCTCTCGTCAAATAGTCAGGAATATAATTGTGAGTTCCTTTAATATATTCAATATCAAAATAAAAAACAGATAGTAAAGCTTGCCATCTAGCAAAAATTTGTTTTGAAACTAAATTTTTAACATATTTTGTAAGTACATCTTTTGCAGCTCTACAATCAATTTTTAAAAGAAATTTTTGATTTAATAAATCATCTTGGAATTTGGAAATGCATAAAACAATGGACAATATTTCCTTTTTTATTGTTGGACAATTTTGTTGAGCTGTTGTTTTCCAGACTCCAGAATAATATCTTACTATCATTTCTTTTCCCTCAATAATTTGACTAAGGATTCCACCATATCCTATTTCAGATGCATCAGTTTGAACAATTTTCGGTGCAGTGGGATGACATATGCTTAAACAAGGGATTTCTTTAATTTCTATTTTCAATTTCTTCACTAAATCTGTATGAATTTGAGTCCAAGGTGATGGAGGAGCTTTTAATCTATCGTATAAAGGTTTACATATTTGTCTAAGGTTTGGATAAAAAATATGAGACATAGTTTAAGCTTCCTAGAAATCTTTGTAATTGTGTTTTATCTAAATTTGGTCTGAAAAAATTTTCTCCGAATGTTAAAGATCTTTGAATTGGAACAATAGTTCCTTGATGGATTTGGTGTCCTAAAAATCTAATATTAGTCTGGAAGAGTTTTATTTTAGGAGCTGATACTACGAGACCATTGTCTTTTATGAGCTTAAGAAATATTTGTAAATGTTTCCAATGTTTTTCCATATTTTCACTAAAAACTAAAACATCATCGATATAAACAATGGTGAAAGAAGTATATGGAGTAAAAAATATCATTCATGATTTTTGGAATTCTGATGGAGCATTTTTTAACCCAAATGGCATCACATTCTATTCAAATTGGCCAAAAGGAAGAGTAAAAGTTGTTTTATATTATCTTTTCATCTATTTGAATTCCAGATTTCATATCAAACTTATTTGCATTATAAAGATTTTATTAGGTATAGGATATCTAATCCATCTTAATGCTTTATTTAAAGATTTGTAGTTGATTCTCCTTCTTTTTCTTTCTTCTGGACATAAAAAAGCTGGGCAAGACCAAGGAGATTTTGAAGGACGAATTAATTAATTTCTTATTATATTTCTTTTTCTGGTTCATTATTGGCCTAGCTTTAGTAGGAATTTGTCTTTCATCAAAATCAGTTTCATACGGGAGAGTAATAACATGCTTTTTTTTTCCCAAAATGCATTTGGTAATTCTGAACAAACTTGATTTTGAATTTGATTTTGAAATTCAAGAATTTTTCTTTTGCACAAATGGTGCAAAAGAAACCCAATTTATTTTAATTTTTTTCCTAATTTCACCATTTCTCTTAATGATCCTCATATTATTGATATTCTTACTTTAAATGTAAAAAATTACAATTATAAAATGAAGTCAGGATGTCATATATATGAAATATTTTATAGGCTTCATTACTAACATATGAAGATGCTGCAAAAAATTTCATTTTAGGATTTAATGGTCAGTTAAAAGGATGGTGGGATAAACACCATAACTCCTGAAGCAAAAACTGAAATTCTTTCAAGTGTTAAAAGAGATCCAGAAGGAAATATTATTAATAATGATGAAGGAAGACCCATCTCTAAATGCAATATCTTCTTTAATATATACTATTATTATTCATTTTATTGGAAATCCACAAATATACCAAGAAAGAAATACAAAATTTTTGCAAAATCTAAGGTGTAGAAAACTCCATGATTTCAGATGGTACAAAGATGTTTTCTTATCCAAGATTTATGAAAGAAGTGATGCAGACAGTTATTTTTGGAAAGAAAATTTATTTCAGGACTACCAAAATCTTTTGCAGAAAAAGTTCGTGATAAAATAAAAAAAAAAGTATGAAAATGTTGCATCTCTTTCCTATGGAGAAATTATAAATCATGTTAATTTAGTAGGATTACAATTATGTAATGATTTACCCTTAAAAACCTAGTTAAAGAAACAAAAACTTTACTACTAGGAAAGAATTGGGAAGTTGGTGTGAACAGTTTGGATTCCAAAAATACGCTCACCATCATCAAAAACAAAACATCAAAATAATCATAGGTATAAATCTTCAAAGAAAATTCATTCCTCAAAACCCTCTCCTAAGCCTAATTTCCAAAGGAAAAACTTTCCAAAGAAAAGATACTCAAAAGTTCCTAGCTCCATTATTTGTCACAAATGTCAAAAGCCTGGTCATTATGCCAGTAGTTGTAGGATGAGACAGAAAATCCACGAACTAAGTTTAGGAGAAGAATTAACAAACTAATTATTAAATATTTTAGATGAAGAAGCTTAAAAGTATTTGAATTAGAATATGAAAATCCTAATTTAGAAGAACAATTAGATCAAGTCCAACCAGAAGAAGGATATACCTCCTCAGAAGAAGAGTCTCAAAATTCTAACTCAGAAGAAAATAATGAATGTTCTGGATGTCCACCAGGATTATGTTTTTGTAATAAACAAATAGCTACTTTAACCAATCAGTTTTCCTTAATTTTAGATCTTATTGATAAAATTCAAAATCCTGAAGATAAGGAAACCTATTTACATAAACTTCAAGAATTAATCTCAGATGAAATTCCCAAAAATCAAAACCTCCTCCTAAAACAGATTTTTAGAAATCATGAACATGTTTGATTCATCCAACTCTAAGGTTTCTATATCTGATTTAAAGCATGAAGTTAGACAATTAAAGAGAGAAGTTAAAACTTTAAAAGAAAATCATGACCAATTACAACAAGAAGTTTTAATTATAAAACTCCAGAACCAAATTTCTAGAGAAAATCCCAATAAGGTATCCCCATCTAAAAGTTCTGAAGAAGAAGAAGAATCTTTTGTCAACTCCATCTCTAGAATTGCTTATAAAAAATGGTATGTAAAAATTAACTTAGTTATTGAAGACTTCAAATTAACTGCTATTGCTTTAATGGATTCAGGAGCATATATGAATTGTATCCAAGAAGGATTAATCCCTACCAAATATTTTGAAAAAACCAAGAAAAACTTTCAGCTGCTAACTCAGCCAGTCTCAAAATTAATTTTAAACTTTCAAAGCTCATGTTTGTAACAATGAAATTTGTTTCAAGACCAGTTTTGTTCTAGTTAAAGACCTTAATACTCCAATAATTTTAGGGAATTCATTTCTCCAAATGCTCTACCTAATTAATGTGAGTTCTGAAGGAATTAGAACCAAAGTAATGGGAAAAGAAATTTTATTTCAATTCCAATTTCCCTTAACCAAAGAGATATTAAAGTAGTCCAAGATAACTTCATATTTCAAGAAAACATTAGTAATAAAGAAAAACAAATTCTTTTCTTAAAGGATGAAATCACTCATAAGAAAATAGAAGAACAAATTTCCGCACCATTTGTGCAAAAGAAAATTCTTGAATTTCAAAATCAAATTCAAAATCAGTCTGTTCAGAATTACCAAATGCATTTTGGGAAAGAAAAAAACATGTTATTACTCTCCCGTATGAAACTGATTTTGATGAAAGACAAATTCCTACTAAAGCTAGGCCAATTCAAATGAACTAAGAATTACTAGAATACTGTAAAAAAGAAATTCAAGATCTTCTTAATAAGAAATTAATTCGTCCTTCAAAATCTCCTTGGTCTTGCCCAGCTTTTTATGTCTAGAAGAATGCTGAATTAGAAAGAGGAACCCCAAGGTTAGTCATCAACTACAAATCTTTAAATAAAGCATTAAGATGGATTAGATATCCTATACCTAATAAATCTGATCTCCTTAAAAGACTTTATAATGCAAAATTTTTTCTAAGTTTGATATGAAATCAGGATTCTGGCAAATTCAAATAGATGAAAAAGATAGATATAAAACAGCTTTTACTCTTCCTCTTTTGGCCAATTTGAATGGAATGTGATGCCATTTGGGTTAAAAAATGCTCCATCAGAATTCCAAAAAAATCATGAAATGATATTTTTACTCCATATACTTCTTTCACCATTGTTTATATCGATGATGTTTTAGTTTTTAGTAAAAATATGGAAAAACATTGGAAACATTTACAAATATTTTCTTAAGCTCATAAAAGACAATGGTCTCGTAGTATCAGCTCCTAAAATAAAACTCTTCCAGACTAATATTAGATTTTTAGGACACCAAATCCATCAAGGAACTATTGTTCCAATTCAAAGATCTTTAACATTCGGAGAAAAATTTTCCAAACCAAATTTTAGATAAAACACAATTACGAAGATTTCTAGGAAGCTTAATGTGACACCCCCTCCGTAATCACGTTCAATACCTCACAACTCACAATTATCTCAATAAAATAATTGACAAAGTCGATTATCTGACGAACAATTCAAGCAAATTACATTATTTCATTTAGAGCTTTTAGCTATTACAAAATATAAGACACTAACTAGTCTCAATTACATGTTCTTATGTCCATCTATCTAGAGCTCTCGAATTAGCATGGCACCGCAGACCTACCTATACGGCTGACACTGGCTTATGATCTATCTCCTGAAAAGAAAAATATACGACAATTTTATGAGTTGTCAACTCAGTAAGTATAGCCAACCAAAATTATATATATACATCCCAAGTCAAACACAATACAGTCATGTCAACCAATCAAGGTTTATCAATATTATCCGCAGATATAAGAAACAAGGCATGCTCATCATATATATATCAGTTTATACCATAATAATAACATCTTTGTTTGTTTTCTTAGGCCCTGCTCAACCAAACTGGAGTGCATCACTCAATGGCTTGCCGGCTATCACATCGTCATCTCAATCACAATATCTTTCATCTTTTTTTTTCTTTTCTTGATATCACACAGCACACAGCTCGTATGATATCTCATCACCACTGATACCACACAACACACAGCTCGTATGGCATCCCTCATCAATCATATCACACAGCACACAGCTCGTATGATATGTCACATTCATCATCACTGATCAATGACAGCACACAGCTCGTCATTAATCATATCATCATAGCCATTGCAGTATGCCCCTCCCAGTTAGGTAAGCCATCTTTTATTCATACACATATATCATTCATCATTTGGCATCATCAATCAACTCCATTTAATAATTATCTTCTCGTCAATAAACTTTCTCATTTAATTATATTCGATATATCAAATGTAAGAGCTCATAATTCATTTGTTGGCTTCTATACAACACCACTATAGATAGACACATAATAACATTCCACAGATATTCAGGTAATCCAGACAAATAGTCCACGATAACACATATAAACACAACTATTATTACAATATCCACATTTATAAACACAACTCCAAGTTCGCAATCAGATATACAAGCAATCATTTTGTATAATACTACACATTATAAATATATATATATAATCCAATTAGCTATACTTAACCTCACTTTTTCCAATTATTTAAATAGTAGAGTGATGTGCATAATCTCGAACGTTATTCCCGTGTCCTAAAATGAGTATTAAGATGTGTATCGTCAATGAATCGTCGATATTGAAGTTCTTTCAAAAAAGCACTAGACTACACTCGTACACTTTCCACTAATTTCTGAATATCTCTTTCTATAAAACTCGGACCTTTATTCCGTTTTCTTCTACATAAAGTAGACTCAATTATCTTTCCCATCAGTATAATATTATGATTTTATTAAAATCAGTTTTTATATTTTAGAAAATTACCGTTACAGCCCCTGAATCTACAATCGTCACAGAATGAGCCCTTCTCACTAAGTATATCATAAACTTAATTACAATCACTAACATTAGAAACTGTTTTAGTATAATAAACTTAGACACAATAAGCTATCCAATTATGTATGATTTGTATTTTTAACCATAAAGGTCAATTTTATAAAAATCTATCCTTTCTACGAAATTGTTTTTCCTTGACAGCATCTCTGTTCAGTTTATTAAAATTCCCTCAGACAAACCAGTACCAATTGACAAAGATTCAATTTTTAACCAAGT